>JAJAGP010002643.1:0-104690 GCA_025084515.1 Ancistrus triradiatus | reverse complement strand
CACTTCTCAAATATCACGGTGTTCATCTGCTATATGATATATTTACCTGAAATTGCTGAGCTGGACAACCAATGATTTATAAAGAAAAATCATGAAAATTATCAGGGGTGACCAAACTTTTTCATACGACTGTAAGTGTTTTCCACAAACTTTTGTCTGCTAGGGTACTTACACCTCCTGCGCTTTCCCCGCACTGAACCGCACTGTTGGACTTGAGGTCTCTTAGTTGTCTTTCGAGATGGGCTCGAACTTTCTCGCTGTCTTTGAGCTTGCCCTCGGCTCCTCTGAGCCGGATGAGCTCTTCCTGCAGGAGGCTGTGTTGTCGCTGGAGCAGTGCTAGTTCACCCACTGTCGTTACTTCGCTCGCTCCATCACGTGAGAGAGACCGCACTGGACGGCAAGCAGAGGTGGAGCCCTCGCGTATGCACAACTCCACAATGGAGTCCTGACGAATCACTGTACCCTAGGAAAGAGGGTAAATCAAATTAATTTTAAACGGTTTCAACAGGTTAAAGCACATAAAACAGTCCTTTACAGTACATTCTGATGCTTGATACAGGTACTGTGGGCTTGAATCCTACCTGAAGTGCATGGAGCTGAGTGCTGAGATTAACTATTCGGTGACACAGCTCCTAAAACACACAATAAATGAGTATCTTATTCATAAACACACAATCATGAGTAAACTGCTTTCACGTCATACGTTTTCACGTATGACTAGTACTACATGCATACACCTACACCAGCACTGAAATCACTTAGTTTGGAATCACCAAGAATTTCTGTCCCTCCACTACTGTCTTAACCCTTACTACCAACTGTTGTATTACACATTTTAAGGAACCCCCCAGTCAATGTCCCAAAACGTGCCAATATTGTTTGCTTACTAGTTTTATTTAACATCACATCAGCATCAAAGGCTATATTTATGACAGACACAAGGATATATCAAAGCACTAGTCAATTCAGAGTGACCATTCAGCCTAATGCATATATTTGGAATGCAGATGGAAACCCACATGTACACAGGGGGGATGTGCAAACCTCAGGTGGAGTCCAGGGTCGGGATCAAACCTGCAACACTGCACCAGCGTGCCACTCAGGGCTGTGATCACCAATCACTTTATTAGGTACACCTCTTTGTCTCTACACTCACTCTCCATTTTATCAGTTCCACTTACCATTTAGAAGCACTTTGTAGTTCTACAATTACAGACTGTACTCCATATGTTTCATTACATACTTCGTTTGTACCCTTTATTCTGTCTTCTTATGGTCAGGTCCCCCACAGGACCACCACAGATCAGGTACCATTTGGGTGGTGGATCATTCTCGGCACTGCCCTGACCCTGATGTGGTGGTGGCGGCAGCTCATCTATTGCTGCACAGTTTGTGTTAGTCATCCTCTAACCCATCCTCAGTCCTCACAGGACGCTGCCTACATGATGCCGGTCATTTTTGGGAGGTGGACTATTTTAAGTCCAGCAGTGATACTGATGTGTTTACAAACTCCAGCAGCACTGTTGTGTCTGATCCACTCATACCAGTACCATTTACATTTACAGCATTTAGCAGACACCCTTATCCAGAGCGACTTACAATTGATACAGTCTTACAATCCAAGCAATTGTGAGTAAAGGGTCTTGCTCAAGGACCCAACAGTGGCAGCTTGGCAGAGGTGGGATTTGAACCCTGGACCTTGTGGTCCATAGTCCAGTACCTTAACCGCTAGGCTACTACAGTCCAACACGCACTAACGCACCATTTCAGTGTCACTGCAGTGCTGAGAATGATCCACCACCCAAATAGGACCTAATCTGTGGACTAACAAAAAGTATGTTGAGAAACAGATGGACTACAGTCTGTAATTGTAGAACTACAAAATGCATGTATGATAAGTGGAACTTATAAAATGGACAATGAGTGTAGAAACAAGGAGGCGTACCTAATAAAGTGGTCAGTGAGTGCATTTCTCTTTTCTAAGAATAAACTCCAATTAAAGGTTGAATTTTGTCTCATGTTCTTTGTGCGAGTTTCAGCTAATTCACCAAAAGCTAACTCTTTACCAAAAGGTGATTGATATTGACTTCAATACAACAGGAGGGTTAAGTGAAAAGAAAACTGTAACTATTAAAAAAAAATAGAAGAAGGCCCAGGGTCAGTTGCGAAAGCATATTCAAAATAAAAAAATAAAATAACACAAGCATTGAATGGTGCACTGCTATAGAACCTTGAGAGACCTTGAGAGGTTGTGCAAGAGTCTTGTTGCAAATGGTAACGAATGTAAATCTGATTAATAGAACAGTTGCCTGAAGTAAAAACAGAAGAAATAAAGAAAAAACTGTAGTAGTAGAAATAGTGAAATATGAAAAATAGGTTATTGACTAGAACTGCTGGCTCTCAGGTGGCGCAGAGGTCTGAGCCTTCTGGCCGGGTCAGGATGTCACATGAAATCAATTGATTGTTACTATGGGAGGGGAGCCAGAATGAAGATCCCCGGTGATTCCTACTGGCCCTGTGATGGACTGGTGTCTGAACCGCAACTGTATTCTCTGGACACCCCCATATGGGTCTCTCTATATCCCTGACCAGATCAAACAGGGATAAAACGTTAAAAACAAACAAACAAACGAAAAAACACCTACTGACTAATTTCATGATGAAATGAATTCCTTGTGATTCCAATTTTTTGAAATTTATACGCTTGACTATATACTCCTGTATGCGGCTTGTATAATTTTGTTTACTCTTCTTGTTTTAGAAATACACAGATCATAATCTGTTTATGACAAACGCTGTACCTCACTTGGTGTCATGTTCTCCATCTGATTCCCGTTCCCATCCTGTAAGATTAAACGAACCAGTCAGTTCAAATAAATCAGCTGAAATAAATCCAAACATGATTCACTCATTCAGGTATTGGCAGCTTATAATAAAAGCTTGTTACTGTTGTAAGGTGAAGAACATCAGTCTGACACATCCTGCATACACATGGTGTTTGGTAAATGTTCTTAGCACAAAGTTTGGCAGCGATTACTGCAGTGCTGCTTCAGAATCGTGATAGGTTTTTTACTGGACTCAGGTTGCTATGGAAACTTGCAAATGACACACAGTCATGAATAAAGAGTAATTATCCTTATTACAGAACTGCATAGAGCTGTGACAAATGTATGAGGGGGCCCGCTGGAGTTTTCTCATTCTTACTGAGTTTGCGGATTGATACAGAAAAATGTAAAGAAGTTCACCTATGTGGGTGATAAAATAGCAAGAATCTATTCATACTAATGACACTAATTATAAAAAGCGGAATTATCTCACATTATTATTAACTTTCTGAACTTCTTTTTTGAAAATATCTCTTACCTGAGAAGTTGAAGTCTCATGTGAGCCATTGACCAACACCTCCTGTCCATCTGAGAGTAAGAGAAGATGACATGACTGATCAGAAAAAACAGGAACAATTCCAATGAACATGCAGACATATCAGCAAGACAGATTAAGAAAGAAGCAATGAAACATCAGTAAATTAGTTTAATCTCACATTCATTCAATGTGTTCAAGCAGAATTGCTCAAAAGTGTCACAATGATTGAGACCACCAGAAATACTTTCTGAGCAAAAGTTTGTGTGCTTTTATATTTAACAGTTTGATGGTTTGGGAGTGGACTGGGAGCAGAGTGATTATGGAACGAATGGAGCAAGGAGCTGAAATTCCTGCCGCTCCACTCCACTCCACTCACATGCTCTGATCATACCAGCTCCACACACCCTAACACACCAACATCAGGTCAGTGTCACTGCACTAGGGCTGCAACTAATGATCATTTTAATAATCGATTAATCGGTCGATTATTTTTCCAGATTAATTGATGAATCAGGTAAAAAATTATTTTAAAAAACGTTTCCACGTCTTTATTCAGAACTGTAACATTGAATAACAGAGCTTACAATAACTGAATAATAATCAATTACATTTATTAATAAATTAAAATAACAAATTAAATAATAATAAAAAATTGCATCTCTGATGCAAACACTACATACAAACTCATTCACTACCTTTCTTCAGGAACTTTGCATTGCAATGCAAAAATGTTAGCATAGTGTGAGTGAGCCGTTACGTTTCCTCACTTCAAAACGGAACAAACTCAGGATATTGTGGTGACTGACGCTGTTGTTGAGCTCCCTGCATCCTCATCAGTGACTCCAACATGTTTCTGTTTCGAGGACTGTATCATCACTTTTGCAAAGCTTGCATGTTACACATTGTTTAGTTGTGTGAAGCGTGAAGTGCTCCTACACTTTTGAGGACTTAAGCCGAACCTTATTCTCTGCACCGGTCATGTTTCATTTGTAGAATTTATTGAATTCTTAATGCTAACTTATTTTGAAGATTCCACCTCGCTCCATTCAACTCGCTCGTATTTGTTTCCAGCGTTGACGAAGTGCCGCAAGTAACGTAAGCGGATATGATAAGGTGAGAGACATAAATCATGCGACACAACGAATCAATAATGAAATTCGTTGCCAACACTTTTAATAATCGATTATTATCGATTTTATCGATTCGTTGTTGCAAGCCCTAGACGCTGATCCACCACCCAAATAAATACCTGACCTGTGGTGGTCCTGACCATTTAGAGGACAGAGTACAAAAGGGACTAGCAAAAAAAATATGTAGAGAAACAGATACCCTACAGTCTTTTAATTGTTGAACTACATAGTACAGTGGCCACTACAATTTAAATAATGAATAAAGCAGAACTAGAGAGGTGCATTTCCTGAAGGAAATGTGAGTGTTGACTTTGCCACTCTGCAATGGTCGACCCTGAGAGCATTACCTCCTCGGGGTGCACTAGGACCATGCCTGTCAAATTTCATAGCCATAGGTCAAAAACGGAGTTATGGTCAGTGCCCTTCCAGGGGCCCCAGTATCCAGCCGGGGCCCTCACATGTCACCTCAGATTGCACCCGGGACGAAGCTTTCTGAATTTCATGGCCATAGGTCGAAAACTGACTTAGTTACGATTCGTTAACTTTGTGCCCATTCATTTCCTATGGGAAAATTTGGGACCTATACAAGCACACCATTCCTGACCAGACCGGACGCATTGGCACTGGAATGGGGTCAATAGTTGGAAAGCTGCAGCAGTTGATAAGGGCCGAAAATAGTGACATAATAATAATAATACTTTCGGATAACAATGGTCTACAGGCAATCACACTAACATGAACTGAAAAATATAGAATGCCTAAGACTTTTGCACAGTACCGTCACTACTAAGAGAGACAATCAAACATAAACCATACAGCATTTACTTGAGAAGGTACCGGAAACACTGAGATTGGTGGGGGAACATTCATTTGCCTAATATCATGTAGGTGCACCCCAAACCACAAAAGCTCTGACCCAACTGAAGCATGAACTCCACTAGACCTCTGAAGGTGTCCTGTGGTATCTGGCACCAAGACGTTAGCAGCAGATACTTTAAGTCATGTAAATGTGAGGGGGGGACCGCCATGGATCAGACTTGTTTGTCCAGAATATTCCACAGACGGTTGATCCGACTGAGATCTAGAAAGTTTGAAGGCCAAGTCAACACCTTGAACTCTTTGCCATGTTCCTCAAACTATTTCTGAACATGTTTTAGAGTGTAGTATGGTGCATTATCTTGCTGTAAGAGCACACTGCCATTAGGGTTAATACTGTTGCCATGAAGGGGAGGACTTGGTCTTGTTTAGGCGGAATGTGTCAAAGCAACAGCCACATGAATTCCAGGACCTAAGATTTTCCAGCACAACACTGCCCAATGTATCACACTGTCAATGTTACTCACTTCACTTGTCAGTGGTTTTAATCTAATGGTTGATTGGTGTAGATACTCAGCATGTTCCTTTTTATCAATAAACCTGTTTATTGAACACGGCCATCATTTGATAGAACATGCTACATTTTATACATATTTATGGGATATAAAGCTAAGCTTGCTTTAAATGCAACGTTTGGTTTTGTAAGTAGTCCAGAGTGTTTTGCATTCAGTGTTTGTGTTTAGACTACTGACAAAATGAACAATGTAATGTAATCAAAGCACAACAAAAGGGAAACCTGTGATTCAAAGGTGTCAACAGTAGACACCACACAGAAATTAAATCTACTGCTACACAATGACCTTGCTTCGTACTCACTTATCAGTAGTGCTCCTGTGTGACTGTGCTGACCGTTGGTACGAGAGGATAAGAGGGCATCAAAACCAGAGCTCAACAGCATCTCAGACAGTCTGTCCACTAGAGAGAGAACAAGATGTATTTATAGTGTTAATATAACATTGCAATAATATTACACAATATTACACATCACATGTATCATAAACTGAAAAATGTAATGAGTATTTGGTAAAGCGGTCTATACCCTATAATAGCGGAACTTATGACAAGTAAGTCAATGTTTAAAACACTTATATTAACATTCAGCTGGCCAAAATCAATAACACAAAGCTTATTTTATAATAAAAACACTTACTATACTGGTGAACTTAGTTTTCTATCATAGCTGCTAAGCTAACTGCAGCCTGTGCTCTGGAACATTCAATTCCTGTTTTGCTTTCAGTTGGCTCTTATAAACTAATCTTTTTTAGGAACCATGAAGACTTATTTGCACTAAGAATACAGTACTGTGTATGTAAAAATAAAGAAAAACAGTGAAATCTTCTCTGAGGGCTTTTGTGAACCTGAATCACTGAATCACTGAATCACTGAGTCATGCGACTCGACTCATACAAGTTTAGGACTGAAAGCAGGGGAGCAGACTGAAAGTAAAAGAAATTATTACGTCTGTAATGTTTACATGCATACATATCCATAAATTAAATAATTAGATATTGCATACATTAAACATAATTATAATGGAAGGCCTTCCTCTTCAGGACCTCCCATTAAGCTGGTTTCACCCTTTAGCGCTCCCTTGTGGCTGAGGCCAGAGGCTTGGTGCTCTGCACCTTGGTCCACACCCACAAAGAATATAGTTTTAGCACTGCATACTGTCAGTATGCAAACTATAGTCTTATTTATCTTAACTTACCTTCACCAACAGCTTGAGTGAGTAGCTGCTCCGCCCGTGGGGCTTCTGGTGTGTCTGCTCTAAACAGGTTCCTGGAGTTGGATGGTACCACAACCTCTTGACCCGCCATGACTTCTACCAGATCAGTAAACAGTGTGACGCGCTCCTGCAGCAGCTCCAGCACCTCCCTGTCCTTCTGCTGGATATCAGCTATGAAGAGGAGAATTGTTGGAGTTTTGAAATGTTAAACATTAAAGGCGACCACTGAAAACTTCAAACAGGGGGTATGACAACATAATAGTATTTTTAAATCTGAAATAGTTACTGGTCTATAAAATATGGTGGATGACATTTGGGAAACCAAAGTAGTTTGCTTGTTGAAGAGCAGCTGAACGAATAATGCTCTTTACCTTGGATGACTTACAACCTTTATGATATTGTACCACTGCAGGTTAGTGTACAAAGGACACGGAATTCAAGGAACTAATATATCAGAATCAGAATCAGAATACTTTTTATTGATCCCCGAGGGGGAAATTACAGAAATTAGAGACTGGGAAATATGGCTTGGTAATGCATGTACTGGAAAAAAGTATAAAAACCAACTGATGACAGTTGCAAGAAAGTAAAAAAATTTGCTTTGTAGCAGATGAAACACAACTTTGAAAGTATAAACAATGAAAGAAAAGCCTGTAATTGCGATGCGAGGATCTCCACTTTAATTGTGTATTAAAGATAGAGAAAAACATAGTACAAAAAGAGAACCAGTGCACTAGATATGCCTCTACATGACGAAAATGTATGACTCAACCACACAGATAGCAGTCCAACTGCTAAGAAGGCACCAGTAGGAAAGGAAAACTTATAATGTAATGCAATGTCATGTTTTAAAGTCAATTTATATGTAATTGTTAAGTCAAATTACGCATTAAAAAAACACATGCAATTAGACCTCTTCGTATTTTTGCCTTTGAATAGTGCAGGTCTGTTCATATAAGTTCAAAAAAAGCTGGTTATCAAAAATACAATATAAGAAAAAATAAAGATTTGAAGTTGGAAATCAGACATGCTATTCTTTTGTCAATGCCATATTTTGGTCCAAAAACTTCTGGTGGATAGATTTACAAACTTGCCACAAATCCATAGCAAGCCTGACTGATGACAAAGCACTTGTGCCACCTTGCTTGATTGTATCCCTGTTCCAACTAGGAAAACACACGCTGCATTTTACAATCATTATACAAAACACTTTTCATATAACTCCATCCTTCCTAACCTTTAATTCTTCTAATTAGGGCCTTATCCTCCGTCTCAATCAGTGGAAATTCATTCTCTGGAAGGACATCTGAAGAAGAAAAAAAAGAGTAGAAATTATTTTCATTAAAACTACGCAATGCAAGCTTACAGTGAAGGTAAAGACTGATAGTGGACCACTCACAAATCACCTAATGAAAAAAATCTCGTTACAAACTGTGCACGTCAAGTGAACGGTCAATTGAACAGTTTGTCTTGTCTTTGTGTTTCATGTGTGGGAAAAATGACCAAGAGTCTAAGTGACTCTGAGAAGGGCAGGAATGGTTTTCCCAGATGACTGGGTTGGACCATCTCCAAAACAGCAAGGCTACTGATAGTGCTCAGATGGAGGGAACAAACACAAAACTTGGTGACAAGGTGTTGGGACTTGCATCCACTGCATCAGGGTAGTGAAAGCTATTCCGTCTGGTCCGAACTGACAGAAGTTGTCCATGTTGAAAACTGGACTTTAAGAAGGATAATTGTGGATGGTTTGGTACGTGTGCACCATTTGTCTTTGTAGGTATGGCAACAAGGAGTGCAATGTGGGAAGAAGACAAGCCGGCGGAAGCTGATGCCTTGGGTTAATGTTCTCCTTAGGCATTTGCTGGTGGATGTCGGTTTCTGGAAAGCACCATGTTCATAACCGTTCCGACTAAACATTGTTTCGGACCAGGACAGTCATATTTGTTCTGGCTTGTGTGTGTATATCGGTGAATGTGTTAATGCCACACTAAAAAAAATCTATCAATATCTAATTTCCACTTTGTCTTGTTCCATTCTAAGTTGTTACCAACGGCAACACCACCCTTGCACTTAGGTCTTCACACTTTAGCACACTGTGCCTCGTTACTGCTATCTTTGCTATCATCTCACCTGTCTGTGATAATTAGAGCTTGCATTTATACCAGATGCATGTATCAGAGTTCACTGAGAAAGAACTTGTCTTGTGTTTCTTGGTCAGTTTTCATTGTTTGTTCTTCAAAACTTTTGTAGGTTTGGATCCTCTATTAACTGTGTGTGGGTGTGGGGTGTGTGGGCGGGGTACCTGCTGGAGGCTTGATGTAGTGTTCGTCGGCCAGGTGTTGCGGTCATCTTTGGAAGCTGCATGCAGCTCGTACATTTCTGGTGGGATGTGGTCGCTACTAATGAGGAATAGGCCTCGCCTCCTGGATTAGCTTATGTCTCTTATCAAAGAGGTTATGTAGTTGAAACTACGGCAGGCTTGTCATACGGAAGACAGTTAGAGAAAGAGAGAAAAGAGAACAGAGGAAAAATGTGTATTTGTCAGCCAGGCAATCTTCCTGCACAAAGCTGAAATGAAAGCAAACAAACACATTCAGTCAAGACACGATTTAAATATGCCTATGGATGGATGGTGTGAATGCCAGAGCATTTATTAAGTCAATAAACAGTGTGTCTGTTGACTCACCAAACTGGCAAAGACGTATCGTTGATCTTTCTCCTGCAGGAACACCAGTATGTCAGTCATGAGCAGAACTAGTACATCTACAGGACACAAACAGCAAGGCACACAACATTAACAACCTCATGTCTAAATGTAAGTGTGAGAAGATATAGTGCTAAGTGCATCTTTATGCAGCAGCAATTCGGGTTACCACACAGCTGAAATGCATCTGGAAATCTGGATGCCACTAATTGAACGCTACTTGATATTTTGGTTAACCAAAGAAATGTGAAAAAAACTCCCCAATAAGAGTTAATTAAATATGTTAATAAATGCAGCTGACGGTGGCACAGTGGCTCGGTGGGTAGCAACGCCGCCTCACAACGAGAAGGTCCTGGGTTCAATCCCACGGTGGAGTGGCCTGGATCCCTTATGCGTTAAGTTGAGCTGAGGTCAAGGTTCTGTGCAAGTTCTCAATCAAAGTTGGGAAACCAATTCTAGATAGACTTTGTTTTCAGGACAGCATGGAACTGACTTGTTGGAAGGAACAACCTATACATGTGTCATGCTGCAAGTCACTGGGGTATCATTACAACTCATTCTACTGCCACTGTTTGTCTATGGAGAATCCAGAAATGTGTTCTTTATATTATGAACGTGTTACAAGTGAGCATTGCTGAACTAGGACAGCTCAAAAAATTTGAAGAGATGTCTAATTTTGTCAGTGTAAATATAATTAAAATAAGGTATGTGCAATGTGGGGGCACCCCTGGCTTGCTGCAAGCGCTACAGATCCCACCCCAAGGAGCACTGAGACT
This sequence comes from Ancistrus triradiatus, assembly GCA_025084515.1. Taxonomy (NCBI): domain Eukaryota; kingdom Metazoa; phylum Chordata; class Actinopteri; order Siluriformes; family Loricariidae; genus Ancistrus; species Ancistrus triradiatus. The sequence goes on along the minus strand of JAJAGP010002643.1, from coordinate 94,115 downwards.
CATGAACCTTCCCGAAACTGGGAGGTAAGCCGACGTAATACATACTGAGACCTAAAACTGTTTGCAGTGAAACAACTTCACGAGTGTCAACAGACCTGTTCGGACTTTACACAGATGCCAGTTAAACCTACAGTGCTGGACTATACATCGCACCAGCAACCGTCCTGGACTTCACAATGGTGTCATGAACCAAAGCCCACCTCTGTAACCGACAGACCTCACTTCATCAATGGCGGGATATAAACCAGAGAAATTCAGCACTGGGAACCAGAGCTTTAGAGAGAGGCGCGTTGGCTCAGTGGGTAGCATCACCACCTCACAGCAAGAAGGTCCTGGGTTCAATCCCAGGGTGAAGTGGAGTCTGTGTGGAGTCTGCATGTCCTCCCCATGTCTGTGTGGGTTTATTCCGGGTACTCCGGTTTCCTCCCACAGTCCAAAGACATGCAAGTTAGGTTAACTGATTACACTTAATTGGCCTGGTTTGAGTGTGGTCTCTGGCAACAGTTGGCTGGAACATTCTCGGTTGCATCAAAGTGGTGGGCGGACCCCGCATCCGGCGGGACAGGCACCAGGAAAGAAGAAGAAGAAGAACCAGAGCTTTAGAGACTGAGCCAATATGGTTTAAGTCCCCCCTCTGGTGAAGAGAGGTCTGTCAGTTACAAGTTGCGGTTTGGCTCCTGGCATCATTGCGATATCCAGGAGGTTACCCAGTACCCTGTAAAGTCATAGATTCTAGTCTGCAGTCCAGCTGGCACCCTTTCAGGTTTGGGTTGTTGCATTCCATACAGTTTCCGGTCTCAGTGTGTATTTGTTGTATTACCTCCAGTGCTACTTCGGATCCCAAGTCTCCATGTTCCTTTGGTTGGGTCTGCCATTGTCATGTTACCAGACCAAGAGTGCTCCCACATTGCAGCATTCAGTAATAAAGTACATAAAGTAGCTCATCTTTAAACCCCAGAACCCAATTTGCACACAAAAAAAGCCTGAAATCACAGGAGGAAATAACCCAGGCGCATGAGGATAAACAGAGACCTGACAAACGTTCCCAAGTGCAAGCTATCTTTAATTTACATGTTTTAAATAAGTGCAAAACAAAGTGCGAAACTGGCTGCCAGTAGCTGCCTGACCTTCAGTAAATTAAACAGAATGCCATCAGCAAATTCTCTCCTTCTAAAAAGAAGCTTATTGTTGCTTGTCTCTATCTCTTGTCCATCAAAACCTGTGCTTTAAACTTGATCAAATAGGATTTAATTTACTTAAATTCCAAATTAGAAAAGCATTTTTATAAATGAATACTTACTAACTAACTAACTAACTGGGTTTGGATATACCTTTTTAAATAATCATGCTCATCCCTAGTTTATTCATTGCCTATGCACGTTTACAACAACTGCAGCCATTACGTCACAGTGGCTGAAGGGATCAGCTTGAAACATTACATTTTACATTAACAGCATTTAGCAGACGCCCTTATCCAGAGCGACTTACAATTGATACAATCTTACAATCCAAGCAATCGTGGGTTAAGCAATTGTGGGTCCTTGCTCAAGGACCCAACAGTGGCAGCTTGGCAGAAGTGAGATTTGAACCCTGGTCCATAGTCCAGTACCTTAACCACTAGGCTACCACAGTCCCACAGTCTGAAAGACATTTGACAGCTGGAAATATTTGGTTCTTTTTCAGTAATACAAGACAAATAACCCGAACATTCGATTCAGCATATGCATTACACACATCAACATATTACTTACTCATTCATTCATTGTCTTATCCATGTAATCCTTGGTCAGGGTTGTGGGAAAGCCTAACCAGCGACACAGGGTGCAAGGCAGGAACAACCCTAGACAGGGTGCCAATCAACACTAAGGGCACTTTAAGAAACTCCAATTAACCCAACACCCATGTTTTTGGACTTTGGGAAGAAACCGGTGCACCCTTAGAAAACCCAGGTTGCTCCACTTGGGATCGAAGCCAGGACCTTCTTGCTATGAGGCGACGGTGCTACCCAGTGAGCCACCTCACCACCCCGACACAGTACTTATGACCAAAAGAGTGAAGGATATTCGAAAACATTCTTAACACACACACACACACACACACACACACACACACACACACACACACTGATGCATACCCTTGAGTCTGTTGCTGGGTGTTTTCCACAGCAGTGTACCCTCGTGGATGAGCTGTCTGCGCAGCAGTTCTGCAGGTCTGAACATAACATCCGAACGCAGTTTGGCCTGAGCACGTGGGTCCAGTCTGGAGCGGATCTCTTGCAGCCGTTGTGTGCGCTCCAGCTCCAACACCTGCTGCTCCACACCATTCAGGAGATCACGCAGCAGTGCCAGAGCCTGTGTCAGCTCTGCCTCCTCCTCGGGATTATCTACAAGGATCAATGCACAGATGCTATAAAGTCCCATACAGAAAGTAATGAGAATGCAAGACACTTTATTAAATATATTAATTATTAAATGTAAGTCATTTCAGCAGAATAAGTGAGTGTGGAAACGGGGCAAAGTATGAAAAGTGTCATTGGAGCAGCTGTGCCACATTCTATTGTATTGAAAGTATCACAAGGAACTCTGACTGTATAAAAGACGTGTCTGTCATGTTTTAAATGGAAGTGTGGGCCAAACAGCAGGTTTCTAAGCTAGGGATAAAGCATGTAAGGTTAGAGGATGACCAGTTTGCTTTCACGGAATCATGCCAGTCAATTTATCGGTCAAAATCAAAATGTTCTTGAATACAGTTCTAAACCTAAACAATATCATTTTGCATTAAAAAAACGTTTTTGTGTGAATATGCACACATACCTACAAGCAAAAGTGATAGAATCAGTAATACAAAAAGTAAAAAAACACTATGGCAATGAAATCAGTTTATTCACACTTGTACTACACTTCTCATCACACACAACATAAACTGGGTTTTGACTCCTTGTGGTTACAGAAGGATAGTTTTGATAATTTCATATGCATGTACAGTTCCTGTGCCTCAGAGATAAGATCCAGCTGCTGGAAACAGTAGTTCCTGAGGACCTGAGTTTGAACCCTGGTCTGGGCTTGTAATGTGAGGGCCAAAACAGGAACTTCCATCCTTCATATGAATGGTTTAATTGTGCAATACTAATGCGTAACACACAATTAACAGAACAGTAGAGGCGTCATCAGATGAACTACATGGCACGCCACAAAAATTCACTACCGGCACTACGTTTCCCATAATGTCCCAGCACCTTTCCAAAAGCTTGAGCGGCTAGCGCTTTGAGTCAGCACCAGTTCCTTTCAGTTTTTTTGCATGGAATAACAGCCAACAGCAAATATTTCAAAGAAAGCCAACCATGCTGCAGGCAAGGTAATGATAACTCAGTATGTTTTGCCCATTTATAACCGTATAATCTGCCAAAAGTATATATTAGACCACTAAAGCGTTAGCAAAGGCATTCAGTTATGTTAGCATAAACAAAATTAATGCCATTAATAAAAAAATCTTAGTATTAATTTGGTCTTCATTGCTCATACATGGCAGAGTAAGGCCCACTTTAGTGTTGAATCACTTTATCCATTTAGTGTTAATTATTATGCATAGTTGTGTCCCTATGACTGACTGGCAAGCAAAGGGATACAGTTGTGCCCCATTCAATTCTGTGTGTGTACCCCAGCAGCCTAGAAACGCCTCTGCACAACAGTTTTCCAAAATGATGTGCACTATCAGCGTACTTTGTGATTTATGATGTTTACACTGTTACCATAGCAATGGCTCACCCTTGGTGTTGTCGAGGATACGCTGTACCAGTACGGGATATTTAGTGATGCGTTGAGTGACCAGCAAAATGCATTCTTGGAAACCATGACGACGCAGCAGAGGTCCTCGACTCACTCTCTGAGAGACAGAAACACAGGAGGTGAAGATGAAGATTATGTACTATGCATGTGCTCATGGCTTCAGTATGAATGTGCCAGTATGAAATTTTTAGATCAATACACTTTATTTCAACATGACATATAATACCACTACATTCTAAGTGCATTCCAGTCTTCTGCCAATTATTGGCACCCCTGGCCAAATGCTGTTTGTCTAAATAAGAAAAAGTTAAGATCCTTAAAAGCTACACATCATGCTGAGATCCAAAGAAATTCAGGAACAACTGAGAAAGAAAGGGTTTAGTAAAGGGTTTGTAAAGCTTTTGGACTCCAGCGAACCACAGTGAGAGCCGTTATCCACAAATGGCGAAGACATGGAACATTGGTGAACCTTTCCAGGAGTGGCCGTCCGACCAAAATTACCCAAGACCCCACAACAACATCCAAAGAACTGCAGGCCTCACTTGCCTCAGTTAAGGTCAGTGTTCATGCCTCCACCATAAGAAAGAGACTGGGCAAGAATGCCCTGCATGGCAAAGTTCCAAGACAAAAAACAATGCTGAGCAAAAAGAACATTAAAGCTTGTCTCAATTTTTCCAGAACACATCTTGATGATCCCCAAGATGAGACAGAAGCTGAACTCTTTGGAAGGTGTGTGTCCCATTACATCTGACGTAAAAGTAACACAGAATTTCAGAAAAAGAACATTATACCAACAGTAAAATATGGTGGTGGTAGTGTGATGGTCTGGGGCTGTTTTTCTGCTTCAGGACCTGGAAGACTGGCTGTGATAAATAGAACTATGAATTCTGCTGTCTACCAAGAAATCCTGAAGGAGAATGTCCGGCCAACTGTTTGTGACCTCAAGCTGAAACAAACTTGGGTTCTGCAGCAGGACAATGATCCAAAACACACCAGCAAGTCCAGCTCTGAATGGCTGAAGAAAAACAAAATGAAGACTTTGGACTGGCCTAGTCAAGTCCTGACCTGAATCCTATTGAGATGCTGTGGCATGACCTTAAAAAGGCCGTTCCTGCTCGAAAATCCTCCAGTGTGGCTGAATTACAACAATTCTACAAAGATGAGTGGCCAAAATTCCTCCACAACGCTGTAAAAGACTCATTGCAAGTTATCACAAATGCATGGTTGCAGTTGTTGCTGCTAAGGGTGGCCCAACCAGTTATTAGGTTTAGGGGGCAATCACTTTTTCACACAGGGCCATGTAGGGCCATGTTTTGTGTTTACTTGTGTTGTCTTTGATTAATATTTAACTTGGTGACAAACATGCAAAAAAATAGACAATCAAGAAGGGGACAAACACTTTTTCACACCACTGTATATATTTTTCTTTTGCAAAAAAACCGTGGCTCACTGTTCCAATTCCAGTTTATCATAAAAGCGCCTTAGCAATCAAATCAGGCAAACTATTTCTTTTTGGCAAGGAAGAAAGTTAATGAAGTTCCATTTTGGGGAGTTGGGGAGATTCGATGTGTTCATAATATTAACCTGTTAGCAGTGAGTATGGCAGAAACAATAAAAACCACTAATTAAAAGTGTCGTCTACATACTTTTGGTTATATAGTACATGTATTAGAGCTCTTGCAGAACTCGCGGTTGTTACATAGCTACAATAGGTGTTAACCCTCCTGTACACGCATGCATGAAGCAATACACACATAAATGGATCATTTTCACATTCCTACCAGGGTATTTTTGAATAGCGACTGAATAGTATTTTTGAATAGCGAAAGAAAAGTAGCTAGCAATCCGAAATACCTATCAGAATCCCTAAAAAAATCTGATGAGTCATGCAACTACGACGGCATACAGACAGCAGGGTTATTAGTGCACACAACACCCACTCCAATCCAGCTGTACATCACTGTCCTCCCACTGCAATAGCACACACACACACATAGTCTCTTCATTTCTCATGTTTGTCCGGCATTACAGGGTTACATAAGCATACCCACTAAACATCAATCCCATTAAAAAGACGACACAAAGACAAAAATCTATCAGACTGTGACATCTGCTCATGTCTAGTTGTCTCAAGCACTGCCTTGGGCGCTCTGGTGGCACAGTGGTTTTATATGCCAGTCCACCACTGTAGGGACCCAGATTAGTCCAGATTGCTGCAACAGCGACCCACACTCAGTCAAGCAATGGACTGGCAACCCGTCTAGTACACGCTTAAGCCTGCGCCCTGTGTCTTCCAAGGATAGGAGGCTCCTGATCAGGAAGAAGCAGTGTTCAAACACCAAAAAAGTGCTTACTTGAAAACTACAAAATCTCCATTCATCTGTTGAATGGTCTGTATTCTATAACAGGAATGATTGCATAATCACATACAAACGTGTCAAAAACACCTATTTTCTAACAATTTGGACTGTAAAAAAATGTAAATAGAGAAAAAAAATTTGGGAAAAGTGCTGTATGAGAACAAACGTGTTTACTGAGGTGTTTTTCATTCCCTAGCCCTAGCGAAGGAACATTTGAATGCTACACCATATAATGACATTCTGCAAAAACAGGTAACTTCCAACATTGTGGCAACAGCTTGAGAAAGAACCTTTACTGATTCAGCATGATAAGGCCATGGTACAAATCAAGCTTGTAAAAACTATATACAGATTTTGCTGTACAAGGGCTTGACTTGCTTTGCATGGTCTTGTGAATGAATGGAAGAATGTTACGGCAGCAAAGGGGGGGACCTGATGCACATGAAAAATGAGTCAAGGGTTTGAGAAAAACATATACTTCTCTTACACTAAGAAGGTGACCCTAAAGAAAAGTTCTATGTACAAAATCTGTTTTTGCTGTGCTCTTACCCGTATGAAGTACTGCAACCTTTTGTCCCTGGCCAGCAGCTCTTTGTACAGTTTAACAGCTTTCAAGTGACAGCTGCAAAATTCAGCGTAGGTCTTCTTCATCTCATCTGAACACTGACCTGAGAACTGAAACACACAAGAACACACAGTAAGACAGAAAGGGACAGATTTTATTAGCAGATTTTCCGTAAATGCTATCAATCTTCACACAGAGTCACTATACAGGACAACTCTTGCTCCCTTTTATAGAGTTGTGTTTACAGTAAGCATCCAAAACTCACATATAGATACACTCACCTGTTCAACTGCTCATTAACACAAATACCTAATCAGCCTATCACATGGCAGCAACTCAATGCATGTAGGCATGTAGACATGGTCTAGACAAACTGCTGACGTACAAACCGAGCATCAGAAGTGTTGAAGAAAGATGATTTAAGTGACTTTTGGCATGTTGTTGGTGCTAGACAAGCCGGTCTGAGTATTTCAGAAGCTGCTGATCTACTGGGATTTTCATGCACCGCCATCTCTAGGGTTTACAGAGAATGGTCAGAAAAAGATAAAATATCCAGTGAGCGTCAGTTCTCTGGACGAAAATGTCTTCTTGATGCCAGAGGTCAGAGGAGAACACCAAGACCTTGCCAAGATCAGGTCATCCATCCAAACTGGATGGCCTGGCCAAGAGGATACTGATCAGGGATGCTACCAAGAGGCCAGTAACGACTTTAAAGGTTTTGAAGGTCTGGATATCTGAGACTGGTCATTCTGTGCACATGACAGCAATCTCACAAACGTTTTATACAAAGCTGGCTGGAATGGCAGGGTAGCAAGGAAGAAACCATTCCTGAAAACGTGCCATGCTGAGTCTCGATTATGCCTTGCCAAAAATCACTTGGAAGAGTCTAATGCCATGTGGCAAAAGGTTTTATGGTCAGATGAAACCAAGACTTAAGTTTTAAGACTGAACTCAAAGTGATATGTTTTGCGAAAAATCAAACACGGCACATTGAAAATACACCATGATGTTGATGTTATAGGGTGTTTCTCTTTGGCAGGAACTGGGCAGCTGGTCAGGATAGAAGGGAAAATGGATGCTACCAAGCACATTAAAATTCTTGGGAAAACCTTGTGACCTGACCCTCTGCAAATGAGGCTACAATTTGTATGTGCTCACCAAAATGGGACAACAGAAGATTGAAAACGCTGCCTGGTCTGATAAGTCTCAATTTCTGTGACACTTGGATGGTAGGATCAGAATTTGGTGTAAACACCATGAACGCACAGATCCTTCATGACTTGTATCAACGGTTCAGGTTGGTGGTGGTGGTGTTATGGTACGGAAGATATTTTCTTGGCACACTTTGGACCCCTTAATAACAACTGAGCATCATTTAAATGCCACAGCCAACCTGAGTATTGATGCTGACCATGTCCATCCCTTTATGACCACAATCTTCTGATGGCTACTTCCAGCAGGATAATGCACCATGTCTCAAAGCTCAGATCATCTCAAACTGGTTTCTTGAACATGACAATGAGCTCACTGTACTGAAATGGCCTCCATGGTCATTTGATCTGAGTCCAACAGAAAACCTTTGGGATGTGGTGGAATGGAACATCTGCAGCAACCGCATGATGATCACATGTCAATATGGACCAGAATCTCTGAGGAATATCATGTCAATATGATATACAAATATAAAATATCTGTTCCCCATAGTCTAGGGGTGGGAATTGCTAGGCACCTTGAGATTCTATTCGATTCGATTCTGATTCAGAGGGCTGCGATGTGATTATACAATGATTATTGAGTAGCCTTTTTTCTATGCATCATTAATTTTTTTCTCACAGTGATTCCATGACTTCAGTTTTGGTCTCATTGTAGATTGCGGGGATCGCTGTGTTAGTAATGCTGGCCTTACACCAAATTATTTTCAAGCAATTTCACTGTCACAGACACACTTCCAATGTCGGAACAAAATCATGAGAGTCTTGCTAGAGTTGTGTTATGCTTGGTGTAAGGTGATCAGGAGGGTCAGTGTTTAACATTATCATAAATCTTAAGTCTTGGCTCACGAAAATGAGAGGACAGACTTCAGTCTATTAAGATAAAGTCCAGAGTCTTCTAAATCTTGGCATTTAGCAGACGCCCTTATCCAGAGTGCATTACAACTGATAATATCTTAGCAATTACAGCTGTTACAATCCAAGCAAATGTGGGTTGAGCCAACAGTGGCAGTTTGGCAGAGGGGGAGGATTTGAACTCAGGACCTTCTGGTCCATAGTCAAGTACCTTAACCGCCAGGCTACCACAGTCCAGTTCTAGTGCATGGTTAGCATGAAATATCTTTAATACAGAATGCTGTATCTCAGGTCCAATGTGCACAACATAGTGTGAAAGCCCTGGTTCTCAAAGACTGAGAATACCGACACAAATTCCTGGCAATGAAAAGTGCGACAGAGTTTGTAATGCGCTTCATCCTTTCCGTGTTTTGACATGGCCTGTTCGTGTCTGTCGAGTCTTTGTTATGTGCACACCGGACTTCGGAGTTCTGCCTTTCACATTTGTTCGTCAACATTACCAATTCACATTTAAAAATCTATTTCTGACATTTGGGTTTCAATGCAGAATTGTCCACGTCCACATGGCGATGCATCCAAGCATCGACCCCCCCTCTCCTGCTATAATCTATATATGGCATGTAGTAGGGTAAGGTATACCTCACATGGTCAAGAAGCAAAAATATGATTAACTTATGTTTTAAAAAAATCATAGACATTACTGGATTAACATGCCATGTTGGTGGTAATTATATCAGGCCTAATTATACACCAATGAGGAACATACACAATATTAGGCATGTGGTTTTAACACTATGGGTAATCAGTGTATATATCTACATAATTGTCAAACTGGACTGGGATTATCAATATGACACTGTAGCATTTAGTTTATTTGTCCCGATTTCCCTTCTAAATATACCCTATCCATATCTAGAACAAAAACGAATCATAGGTCTGGGTACATTTTGACCCTTTTTCTTAAACCTTTCAAAAGACAAACATCATCTCTGACAGTCTGCGTTTAAACAGGTTTAACACATGTACACATAAGCAGTTACCTGACGCAGGAGATGGTCACCAACATGGCTGATGGTGAAGTTGTATGTGCTGCCGGGTTGCAGGCTCTGCTGGCGCCGGTTCAGCAGCTGTGTGAGGAACCGAGTGTGTATCACGAGTAGTTTGTCCAGGCAGGGGAAAAGTACATGAACGACGCCAGGCTCGAGCTGCACCTCGTCCAGCATTCCACGCCGAAACACGCCATCCATGATGCGCAATGTGCGCACGTGATGCAGCTCTGTCTGGATCAGTTCTGAATGAGCAGGACAGAGGTGGCGTTAATACGAGCCTGCTGAGAGCTAATCTGTAAGCACTGTTGCCATTAAATGTAGAATAGACACAAAACATCATTTATAAGTTAATATTTTTTACAATTATTAACAACTTATTATATGCAAAAATACGAATGAATCTTCTTCCCTCAAACCAGTAAATATCATTTTAAAACTTCACATTTAAATGAATGGTGCCCAGAAATCATATACAGTGTGGGTGGGGCAAAAAAAGTAGTTAGTCAGCCACTGATTGGGCAAGTTCTTCCTACTTAGAAAGATGAGAAATGTCTGTAATTTTCATCATAGGTACCACTTCAAACTATGAGAGACAAAACAAAAAAAAAGAAATCAACACTAATTAATTTTTAAAAGAATTTAATTGTACTTGAATTGTTTTAACTGTCCGGGAAGAAAGAACGGAGCCATGTATCGTGAGATTTTAAGAAGCCAAAAAAACCTCCTTCCTCATTGAGAGCCATTGAATATGAACGTGCTGGGTCTTCCAGCATGACATGATTCCAAACACATTGCTCGGGGCACGAAGAGTGGCTCCGTAAAAAGCATTTCAAGGTCTTGGAGTGGCCTATCCAGTCCTCCCAGACCTCAACCCATAAAAATTTGTGGAGGGGAGTTGAAAGTCCGTGTTTCCAGCAACAGCCCAATACATCCTGCTCTAGAGTAAGCCTGCATGGCGGAATGGACCAAAATACCACTACAGTTTGTGCAAACTGTGAAGATTTACAGGAAACCGTTTGAACTCTGTCAATTGCCAACAAAGGTTAGGTTAAAAACCAAAAAAAAAGGTTTTTTAATTGGAGTTGGAACTTTGTTATTGACCAATTACGTATTTTTCCACCACATTACATTAACTTATTTAAAAATCCTACAATGTTGATTTCCTTTTCCATCCTGGACTTTTTTTGTCCATTTTGTCTCTCATAGTGAAGTGTACCCTATGATCAAATTCCAGACCTCTCTCATCTTTCTACAGTGAAAATTGGCAATCATTTGGCTTGGACTAAATACTTTTTTGTTTTGCCCCCCTGTAAGTACAATGACGGTTCGGCGGTGGCCTTCCCCGCCATAGACTGGCAGCACCAGATGCGTAATTGGCCTGAGGAGGAAAGGGGATGCCCGTACAAAGAATGATGGACGGGTTATCCTAATTCCACTCTGTTCCCGTTCCTGTAAATTCCGAGATTTTCTGCTGACCTGCTGACCTCGCAACCAAGAAACTAAGTACATAAATATTTGAAAGAGCCTGTACCTAAAATTAAAATTAAACTGAATTCAAATTCAAACAGATGGCGCAGTTGTTAAAGCTGTTTGTCGCACATCGCCAAAACACCCAGGTTCAAGTTCCAGTCCCTGCTGATGCCTGTGGTTTTGCGTGTTCCTCTGTGGTGTGCCAATGGGACGTCCTCCGGATACTCTCCGGCTTCCTCTCACATTCCAAAGGACACAACACCCTGGGTCAACTGGTGTCCCTAAAGTATCCCAGTTATGAGTCAGTCAGCGTGTGTGTATTACAGTGGTGCCTGAACTGAAAGTTTGTGAAACCTTTAGAAGTATAATAATATGACCTACAACATCATCAATTTTCATTGAACAAGTCCTAAAAGTAGATAAAGAGAACCCAGTTAAACAATGAGACAAAAATATTACACTTGGTCATTTATTTTTATTGAGGAAAAATGTTACATATTAGTGGAGTGGCAAAAGTATGTGAACCTTTGCTTTCAGTATCTGGTGTGTGGGGGGTACCCCCTGTGCAGCAAATAACTGCAACTAAATGTTTCCTGTAACTGTTGATCAGTCCTGCTCACCGGCTTGGAGGAATTTTAGCCCATTCCTCCGTACAGAACAGCTTCAGCTCTGGGATGTTGGTGGGTTTCCTCACATTAACTGCTCACTTCAGGTCCTTCTATAACATCTTGATTGGATTAAGGTCAGGACTTTGACTTGGCCATTCCAAAACATTAACTTTATTCTTCTTTAACCATTCTCTGGTAGAACGACTTGTGCGCTTAGAGTCGTTGTCTTGCTGCATGACCCACCTTCTCTTGAGAGTCAGTTCATGGACAGATGTCCTGACATTTTCCTTTAGACTTCTCTGATATAATTCAGAATTCATTGTTCCATCAATGATGGCAAGCTGTCCTGGCCAAGATGCAGCAAAACAGGCCCAAACCATGATACTACCACCACCATGTTTCACAGATGGGATAAGGTTCTTTTGCTGGAATGCAGTGTTTTCTTTTCTCCAAACATAACACTTTTCTTTCAAACCAAAAAGATCTATTTTGGTTTCATCTGTCCACAAAACATTATTCCAATAGCCTTCTGGCTTGTCCACGTGATCTTTCTGCAGATCAGTAGCTTTCTCCTTGCACCCTGCCATGCACACCATTGTTGTTCAGTGTTCTTTTGATGGTGGACTCATGAACATTAACATTAGCCAATGTGAGAGAGGTCTTCAGTTGCTTAAAAGTTACCCTGGGGTCCTTTGTGACCTCGTCAACTATTACACGCCTTGCTCTTGGTGTGCTCTTTGTTGGTCGACCACTCCTGGGGAGGGTAACAATGGTCTTGAATTTCCTCCATTTGTACACAATCTGTCTGACTGTGGATTGGTGGAGTCCAAACTCTTTAGAGATGGTTTTGTAACCTTTTCCAGCCTGATGAGCATCAACAACTCTTTTTCTGAGGTTCTCAGAAATCTTCTTTGTTCGTGCCATAATGCACTTCCACAAACATGTGTTGTGAAGAGCAGACTTTGATAGATCCCTGTTCTTTAAATAAAAAAGGTGCCCACTCACACCTGATTATCATCCCATTGATTTAAAACACCTGACTCTAATTTCACCTGCAAATTAACTGCTAATCCTAGAGGTTCACATACATTTGCCACTCACTAATATGTAATATTGGATCATTTGGATCATATTTTTGTCTCATTTGTTTAACTGAGTTCTCTTTATCTATTTTTAGGACTTGTGAGAAAATCTGTTGATGTATTAGGTCACATTTATGCAGAAATATAGAAAACTCTAAAGGGTTCACAAACTTTCAAACATCACTGTACATGCCCTATGACTCTAGGGTTGGATCCCTTTGCACCCTGTCAGGTCCCAGACCCCACGCAACCCTGAATTGGACTAAGCAGGTATGAAAAGTGAACGAATGAGTGAATTTATATGGTGCAAACATTGTATGACTGCTGTTAATACTGTAAGTACAGTGAACAGTTCAGCAAAAACAGCTAGCCATGGTAATCAAACACCCACACCTGGACTTTATGCAGTGTTGGACAGCCCCAACACCTCTGGACTTAGGTGTCAGGAAACTAAGCACTCCATAAATGACACACCTCACCTCGAAAGGGGTGAGAAACAAATCTTGGTGGTTCAGCACTGCGAAATAGCTCTCTACCAACTTTTTATCCCATCCACCGCACTCTATACAGTTTCTCGATAAGAGTTACCTGTGTGTTTCCACCTGAATAGAGGCTCCTCAGAGTGGGGTCTAGGTCAGTCATATTTACAGTTGAATTCTACATGGCACCACACATGTACCCTTGAAAATGGTATTTTACCAGAATCCACTTACTAAACAAAATAACAGGTGTCAGCTGTTCTAACACAAGCTGAACACAAGAGTGAAAAGTACAAATCAGCCAACAGCACTTTTTCAAATCTAAAATTCTTTCTTTCAAAAAACAAATAAATGCATTAGTGGTTCTTAAGGCTGTATCAGCTTTTCTTCACACTTAAGTCATTTGGGACTTAATGGGACTTTGGTAGCCTAGTGGGTAAGGAACTGGACTATGGACCACAAGGTCCAGGGTTCAAATCCCACCTGTGCCACGCTGCCACTGTTGGGTCCTTGAGCAAGGCCCTTAACCCACAATTGCTTGGACTGTAAGACTGTACCAACTGTAAGTCGCTCTGGATAAGGGCGTCTGCTAAATGCTGTAAATGTAAGTCATCACCTTGGATATATCTCAGGTCCCACTAAATTTAAACATGAGGATAAAGAGGGTTTCTTTCTACATACTCACCATAGATGACGTCCTGTCTCTTAATTACATCTTTCCGGTGAGTCTGTAGGTAGGCTGAGTCGACTGCCATGCTCCAGGAGTCTGCCTCAAAGTCTCGTCCCTCAATCTCCAGCTCTTCCAGCATTGAGGCATAATACATCTCTCCTACACGTGGACAGAATGAATTGATTGAAAAATTTATTAACCACAGAAAACAAATAAAATGACAGCAAAAACGAAATGGACTTACAATGGACTTACAATGGTGTGTTGTGAGGTGAGAAAAACACATAATGAGCACTGCGTGCTTTTAAAAGAGGTCTGACACTTTGTGTGTGGATATACCTTCATCGTTGAGTGACTCCATTGACATTGTTCTGCTCCTGAAGTTTAAAGAGTCTGTGGATTGAGACAAGATCCTGCGCAGCCCCAAGGTAGAGTCATCACTCAGAGTCCTACAGATACACACCACATGCATGCATACACACAAAAAATGAACATGCATGCACCCCCATATACACATGCACACAACACCCAACAAAAACCATACTATGAGTTGCAAACATGGCTGAATAATAACAATAATAACCATACAAATCATACAAAAGTATAAAAAGATAAATGGGCCAAACAACCACAAGAAAATACACAAATGCACATGGTGACCCACAAGTACATATGAAATAACCTCTATTGTGACAACTTTAAGATAAAAAGAACTAAAAATGAGCAACATCCAAATGCAATTCATTCTGTACTGCATGATGATCTGATTCGTCAACCGGTAGAGGAACTCACCCTGCAATGTTATTGGTTGATACACTTTTGGACAGCAGAAGTGAGGAACGTCCACGTCGGGAGCCAAGCAGTGACTGGCGGAGACTGTCAGATGGATAGATAGCAGAGCTTGGGCGTTCCTTCAAATGTGCTAGGGAGTCAGACATGGGGGCAAGAATAAAACAGGAGAAAACATCGACGTAGAAAAGAGAGAAAAGGAAATGATAAAGAAAGGTTGGAAATGAAAGGTGCCATGAATGATAAAAGTAAACAGGTAATATCAGAGCGAAGATGGTATTGCGATATAAGGGCACCACAACAGAGATCACAATCCTGCATGCAATAGTGAGGAATTTCTCAGTAGTAATACAGGCATTCTAGGGAAGTTCCACTTCCCAGTTGCACATCTGAACTGATTCTAAGGATAGGTGTCCATTGAAAAACTGTATCAAAAACTGAAACAAAACTGCACAGTGGTGCTTAGTCTAGGAACTCTGGAATGTTGTATATCTCTGAATAAATAAAGCCTGAAACATCATTTGATTTTCAAGCAAGTCCTAAAGGTAGATAAAAAAAATCTAAAAGCCTCTCTCACGTTTTTTATGCTAACATTCATGAGTTCACCATCAGGAGAACACTGAACAACAATAGTATGCATGACAAGGTTGCAAGGAAAGAGCCACTGCTCTCAAAAAAGAACACTGCTGCCCCTCTGCAGTTTGGTAAAGATCACATGGATGTGCTATTTGAAAAATATGTTGTTGAAAGATGAGAGCAAAACAGAACAATTAGGATTAAACAGAAAGCGTTTTTTTTCTCCTGCAGTAAAATGGTGGCTTAGCAGCTAAGGTACTAGATTATGAACCAGAAGGTCCAGGGTTCAAATCTCACCTCTGCCAGGCTGCCACTGTTGTGTCATTGAGTAAGGCCCTTAACTTACGATCACTTGGGTTGTACGATCGTATCAGTTGTAAGTTGCTCTGGATAGGTGCAACTGCTACATGACATAAATGTAGGCATTATATCTGGACAATGGAGAACACTTCGGCATACTGTGTTCTCCTGTTTGTAAAACTGATTTTGGTAGTACCATGGTCTGTGTTGTTTTGATGGATCTGGGCCAGGGTTGCTTGCCATCATAGATGGACCAATGACTTCTGAATTATACCAACAAAGTCTAAAGGAAAACATCAGGACATCTGTCTGTGAACTGAATCTCAAGACAAAATAGGTCATGCAGCAAGACAATGACTGTAAGTCATTCTCCCAAAAAACAGGTTAAAGAAGAATGGACTTGATGTTTTTGAATGGCCAAGTCAAAGTCCTGACCTCAATCCAGTAGAAATGTTATGGAAGGACCTGAAGTGAATTCCTCCAGACTGATGTGCAGAAATGTTTAGTTCTAATTATTGCCGCACAAGGGGTCCCACCAAATACAGAACACAAAGGTTCACCTACTTTTGCCTCTCACAGGTAGGTATTAATGCATCTTCTTTGTCAATAAAGACATAAATATTATAAATACAGGTAAAATAATTTTGCCTCATTTGTTTACCTGGGTTCTACATAGCTACGTTTAGGGCCTGTGTGGAAATATAATGATATTTATATTATATTTATGCATAAATATAAAAAATTCTAAAGGGTTCACAACCTTTGAAGCAACACTATACTCTGCACTGTAGTCGTACGCACTGCTATAAGCTCTAGTTTCTTTTTTACAATTAGAGAAGAATGGCAGTTTTGGCTTAGTGTTTACGGCACTGAGCTATTGACCAGAAGGTCCAAGGTTCAAATGTTAGCTCTGCCAAGCTATCACTTTAGGGAGTAGAGCAAGGTCTCTATGACTGAGCCTTGTAAGTGTGTAACAGTTATGAGTCATTCTAGGCTGAAACGTTCTTAACTAACAGTCTTAAATCTGAACAATTTCTTTAATCAACACAACCTCCATGATGCATACATCATAAATCATCAAAGCATGTAGAAGCAGTTTGCTTCGTCTGACAAGCTCTTTGGTTAACCAACTTACGGCACAGTGGCACTGGTTTGTGCTGTTGCCTCACATCTCCAGAGACCCAGGTTCTATTCCTATCTACTGCTGTCTATGTGGAGTCTGCGTATTCTCCTCGTGTCTGTGTGGGTATCCTCTGTGTACTCTAGTTTTCACATTCCAAAGACGTGTGAGGTAAACTGACCTGAAGTGCCCCAGTGTGAGTAAATGTATGTCTTGCAATGGAATGGTGCCTTGTGCTGCTGGTTAGGCACTGGCCTGCAGCTAACCCCCCTACCCCATATTTTTTACAAGAAGAACTATTAGTTGTATTATTAGGACCTTCACAGAATTGACTACTATTTTAAAAATAACTGATACCTGCACATTTAATACAGCAGTCAAACACAGGATTATAGCCTGTCATTACAATGATGAATGGCGACTCACTTTTATTCCGCAGTGTCACGGTTCCACCGTAGGCTGAAGTGTTCCGCATCAGTGCCAGCTTCTGTTGCTGTGAAAATGAAAAACTATCTGCATTAATATGGCAACCTAATGGGTGGGAATGGGTCCATCTGTTTCTCTACACTTTGTCCGTCCCCTGTACTCTGTTCTCTAATGGTCAGGGCCCCCACAGGACCACCACAGATCATCCTGTAATCCTGTGTATCCTGCCGACAAGATACTAATAGCTGGATATTTTTGGCTAGTGGACTACTTTCAGGCCAACAGTGACACTGAGGTGGTTTAAAACTCGAGCAGCACTGCTGTGTCTGATCCACTCATACCAGTACAATACACACTAACACACCACCACCATGTCAGTGTCCCTGCAGTGCTGAGAATGATCCACCACCCAAATAGTACCTGATCTGTGGTGGTCCTGTCCGGGTCCTGACCATTAGAGAACAGAGTAAAGGGGACAAACAAAGTATGTAGATAAACAGATGGACTACAGTCGTCCCTGCAGTGGCTGGAATGAAAATCCAACCCGCCCCCAACCGCCCCGCCCCCCGCCCGCCCTCCTCCCCCCCTCCCCCCCCTCCCCCCTTTCCCATATATTGTTTGGGTTTTTTTTTTTATTTGCGTTTTTCTGCTATATTTGTTTTTTTTTTTGGTTAATTTTTTTCTTTTTGTTTATCCCCCCTTTGTTTTTTTTGGGTGTTTTTTTGCCCCCCCCCCCCCCCCCCCACCCCCCCCCCCCTTTTTTCCCCCCCCCCCCCCCCCCCCCCCCCCCACCCGCATCCCCCCCCCCCACCCCCGCCCCCCCACCCCCCCCCCCCCCCCCCCCCCCCCCCCCCCCCCCCCCCCCCCCCCCCCCCCCCCCCGTTCTTGTTTTCCCTCTTTTTGATTTTTTTTGCGGGGGGGGGGGGGTTGGGGGGGGCGGCCTTTTTTTTTTTTTATGTTACTACTTGTTTTTTACTCATTCTTTTTTTTTTGGGGTGGCGGGGGGGGGGGGGGGGGGTCTTTCTTTTTTCTTCTTTGTTCTTCTTTTAAACCCCCGCCCACACCCACCGGCCCTGCACCCCCGGCCTAGATCATCCCCCCCCCCCCCCCCCCACCCCGCCCCCCCCTCCTTTTTTTCCCGCGTGACCCGACGACCATTCACGAACGTTTCATTATATTTTTCCCCCCCCCCCCCCGCCCCACCCCCCCCCCCCCCCCACGCCCCCCCCCCCCCCCGCCCCCCTTTTCCCTTCCCATTAGAGAACAGAGTAAAGGGGACAAAACAAAAAGTTGTAGATAAACAGAATGGGGGGGGGGGGAACCGTTACAGTCCCCCGTAATTGTAAGAATTACACAGTGGCTTTCTTATATGGTGAGTGGAACTGATGAAAGGTGGGAACCAATGAGTGGGGGTAAAAGAAACAAGGAGGAGGTTGGCTGTCATAATAAAGTGAACTGGATAGGTGTAAAATAAGTTGCTATTAAAAATATCCAGGTCCCCGAATTTATTTATAATAGGTCTGGGGGGCTTTTTTTACAATGGGGCTGGGGCTAGTTGTCCCCCTCCAAAGGCAAAACTTTACAAAGTTTTAAGCATTGTCTCAAAGCAACTTTACAATTTTAGATTATCTCCTAATATCTACGTCCAGTCTAGGGCTGCAACTAACGATTATTTTAATAATCGATTAATTGGTCGATTATTTTTTTGATTAATCGATGAATCAGATTTTAAAAATATATATAACATTGAATAACGGAGCAAATAAGTGATAATTGAATAATAATAAATTAAATGTATTAATAAATTCAAATAACAAATTAAATAATAGTGTGTATACTTGTATTTATTCTGTTTCTTCCTTCTTGGTGCCGTAACAAGATAATTTCCCCCTGTTGGATAATAAAAGGCTATTTTATCTTATCTTAATATAGAAGAATAAGTGCATCTCTGATGCAAACACTACATACCAAATCATTCACTCCCTTTCTTTAGGAACTTTGCATTGCAATGCAAAAATGTTAGCATGTCAACATGCTCCTGGCTAAAGCTGGCTCTCTTTTTAGAGACTATATTTCCTGTCACAGAAGATAAACGCTCAGACATGCCACTGTCACTATCCAGCTAACAAGCAAAAAACAGCATCAACCCTGCTGTGCCCGTTCGCATAGTGTGAGTGCACCGTTACGTTTCCTCACCTCAAAACGGAACAAACTCGGAATATTGTAACAGAACATCGGTGACTCCATGTTTCTGTTTCGAGGGCTGTATCAGCACCGGGGTGCTCCGGTCCCAGGTCAGATCACTTTTGCAAAGCTTGCATGTTACACATTGTTTAGTTGTGTGAAGCGTGAAGTGCTCCTACACGTCTGAGGTCTTAAGTCGAACCTTCTACTCTGCGTCGGTCATGTTTCATTTGGAGAATTTATTCCATTCTTAACGCTAACTTATTTTGAATGTTCCGCCTCCGTGCCGGCTCCGCCTCGCTCCGTTCAATCGCTCGTATTTTTTTCCAGTCTTGACGAAGTGCCGCAAGTAACGTAAGCAGATAAGGGGAGGGAAACATAAATCATGCGCCCCAACGAATCGATAATGAAATTCGTTGTCGACACTTTTAATAATCGATTATTAGCGATTTTATCGATTCGTTGTTGCAGCCCTAGTCCAGTCCCAAATTGAGCAAACCTAGGGCGACAGTGGCAAGGAAAAACTCGCTAAGCGTTATGAGGAAGAAACCTTGGAAGGACCAAGACTCAAAAAGGGAGCCAAAATCCTTGGGTGGCATAGATGATAAATGTAAAAATGAAACTAATTTATCTAAACTAACAAGTCTTGGAGTGATAGTTCAATACAAAATGTAAAATATGCACATAGGCATTAAGTAGTCCGATACACAGTCACTCCAGGATCATGGTGGAAATAATCACCATTTCTGCTGATTTTACAAAATACAAGCTGTTGCAGTTATCATGTTGATAATTCTGTGTTTTACTGATAGAATTAACACATAACACGTCTCTGTGTTTTATATAAGGTAACTAATTTCCTGTACACTGTGCACTGAAAACAATACAAAATAAATCACTTAGAAATTCTAGCAATTCTTTCATCTGAAAATAAGAGTGCATCTGATGTGTGATTCAGTATACTACATGACTTTTCACATGGTATGCAAAAGAACTTTTTCCGCTTACCCGTTGTTTCATTTTGACGCAGTTTGGCAGGGCATCTCGACAGCGATTGTGGATGGTGACATTACAGGCTGGAAAGCAAAGAGGAAGCATTACTTCATCTGTCTTTCTCATCATCTCTATACGCAGAAACCGCTCTTACAAAGTCCACACGACAGCAGTATAAAGCAAAGTCAGTCTTTTTACTTCTTCTCGCTCCTTGTTAGTACATCGACGACAAGTACTCATTTACAGCATGCAGCCAATAGATCCTCTTTTAGAACAACCTGTACATTGTTACTCAGTTCCTTGCTAAAGCATAACAACAATATTTCTAGATAAATGGTCAACATACAGTACCGATCTTTTGCCTCTCCTTCTCTTTATCTTGGCCAGTATCCATAGATTTGTTCAAACCTGTTCTTCAGATCTGCTTTTCTCTGTGCTATTCCTTTCTGGGTGGTATTTCTTATAATGGCCTCTCCAGTGTGCTCTGTTTGCTAGGCCCATTGTTTGAGAGTGGTTCTACTTCCTGTTTTGAGGGTGTTTGGGCAGGAAAGAAATTCTAGACCTCAGTGGGCTTTCCCCTGACAGTCCCCTCAAAACCATGTACCCACTGAATCCCTCCTTTACATAATGCAAGATGGACCAGACATTATCACAAATCCTGTTATTCAAGTCATATACACTCACTGGCCACTTTATTAGGTACACCTGTTCAACTGCACCTTAACGCAAATATCTAATCAGCCAAATCAGGCTGCGATTCCATGCATTTAGGCATGTTTTAGACATGGTTAGATCAACACTGCTGAAGAAAGGAAACTTTAAGTGACTCTGAATGTGTCATGGTTTGAACATGGAGTATTTCAAAAATTGCTAATCTACTGGGATTTTCACATACAGCCATCTCTAGGGTTACAGAGAATGGTCTAAAAAAGAGAAAATATCCAAATATCCAGTGAGCGGCTGCTCTCTGTGCAAAAATGCCCAGAAGAGAAATACCAGAGGTTAGAGGAGAATGGACAGACTGGTTTGAGCTCATAGAAAGGAAACAGCATCTCAAATAACCACTCGTTACAACCAAGGTATGCACAAGAGCATCTCTAGACGCACAACACAACAAACCCTGAAGCAGATGGGCTACTGCAGCAGAAGACCACACCAGGTGCCACTCCTGTCAGAAAAAAACAGGCAACTGAGGCTCACCAAAATTGGAAACCAGAAGATTGGAAAATTGTTGCCTGGTCTGATGAGTCTCAATTTCTGCTGCGACATTCGGACAGTAGGGTCTGAATTTTGGTGTAAAAACATAAAAGCATGAATCCATCCTGTTTTATCAACAGTTCAGACTGCTGCTGGTGGTGTTATGGTGTGGAGGATATTTTCTTGGCACACTCTGAGCCCCTTAATACCAACTGAGCATCGTTTAAATGCCACAGCCTACGTGAGTATTGTTGCTGACCATGTCCATTCCTGTATGAGCACAGAGTGTACCCATTTTCTGATGGCTACTTCTAGCAGGATAACACGCCATGTCAGAAAGCTCAGATCATCTCAAACTGGTTTCTTAAACATGTTAATGACTTCTTTGTACTCAAATGTCCTACACAGTCACCAAATCTCAATCAAATAGCGCATTTGGGATGTGTTGGAATGGGTGATTTGCATCATGGATGTACAGCTGACAAATCTGCAGCAACTCAGTGATGCTACCATGTCAGTAAGGACCAAAATCTCTGAGGAATGTTTCCAGGACCTTGTTTAATCTATGGCATGAAGAATTAAGGCAGTTCTGATGGCAAAAAGGGGTCCAACCCAATACTAGCAAGATGTACCTAATAAAGTGGCTGGTGAGTGTATTTGTGTGTGTGTCTGTGTGTGTGTGTGTTTGGTGTTAGGTTATAGAGAAGCTCATTTTCAATGGTAACAGTACCAATAAAATCTACTAGTAAAGTTAATAACCATGCCAATTTCACCAACCACAGACAAATTCCCTACAGTCAAACACCCTCCACCCAACACTCCCTTCAGACATGCAGATGATTAATGGGAAAATATTACAACAAAAAAGCAAGCTCAGCATTACTTTTCAAACCTTTCATATCTCAGGTCTGTCAGCTTCACTTATCTCTCTCCACTTGCTCAGTCCCATCACTTTCTTACTTGTTATACTATGCATGTGTACAATATTGGTCAATGCTATGGTACCCCATTTTAGTATTCTTTTAAGAAATGTACTAAACTACACCTTTACTGAACTACAATGCAGAATATTATACTTTTAATACTCTCTTGTTATCAAACCTGTTCTATTCGTGTCTGCATGAGCCATATTCCACAGACATGCAGTAGGTCAACTGGTGTGTGTGTGTGTGTGTGTGTGGGCCAAGTTTAAATATTACTGTGAGATAAGTTAAAAGGCATTTTTTACTTTGTGCAGAAATTTCGTCCTCACAAAGAAATTAGTTTTTTTTGTAATTATAAAAATTGGCAACTTATTGTGTAAAACAAAAAGAAAAACAAGAGTCTGTTTTAGGATACTTAGCTTAAGGTTAGGGTTAGAAGTGCTCTCCTGCATACCTCGGTTTTATAACGAGTGGTTATTTGAGTTGCTGTTGCCTTTCCATCTGCTCAAACCAGTCTGTCCATTCTCCCCTGACCTCTGGCATCAACAAGGCATTTTCACCCAGAAAACTGATGCTCACTGGATATTAAAATCATAAGTTGAATTTAGCGTAAGCCGAGGAATTTAATATATACTGTATATATCATAGCATGGCCTACCTTAAACATGCTTAAAACACTTGCATTAAACTACAGCTGGGCAAAATCATTAACATCAAGCTTATTTTCTTATAAAGTACTGTAAAGTAATCTCATGTAATTTATTGAATAATGCATTGAAAGTGAAAACCTAAAACGATTACTGTAGTGACAACGGCTTTTCCTCACTACATTCCCCTGCGCTCAGCACTCCCTACACCACGTACTGTTGAGTTCCTCATTTAGCATGGTAGACTGTGAGAGAGTATGGTACTGCATATCGCTTGCTTGGGAACAATACTAATATTCGGTACGGTTTCTACTAAAAGAGTACGCTTTCTGCTGAATGTGTTTTTATGTGTTTTGGATTCCCATCGTGAGTTGAAATAATATAAGTCGGACGGAATGGAGGTAGGACCCACAGGTTTGTTTAGTAAGCCCAGCTATTGGGGCTGAGGAGAGTATGGGCATGCTTCTATGGACTATGGTACTATGGTACTACAGTCAAGTTAAGTCAAGTTTTTATTTATATAGAGCTTTTTACAATGGAGCAATGTATCAAAGCATCTTTACAATTTTAGAAAATCTTCTAATATCTACGGCCAATATATAAAAGAGTCTTTATATATATATGGGCGTGAGTGCGTGTGTATATGAATATAATATAATAACAACAATATGATGTGCTACAATATAAGACAGTGTTTCCAGAACAACTGTGCCGCGAGAGATCATCAGGTGTGCCGTGGAAGATTATCCAATTTCACTTGATTGGTACTCAGTGCCAGCAGCGTGTAGTCACAGGCAGAACAATTACATTCTCTTCCACTAGAGGGCAGTAAGATATCAGCTTTTTGTTCAACTAAACAAGCCCAGGTTGGTAATGTGCAAAGGGATGTGTGATCAGGAAGTAACCAAACATATATGTATCTGCGTTTCAGTAAAGTGCTAATACAAACGATCTGTGACAGGAATTGAACCCAGGCTGCTTAACTACTAGACCAACGCACTAACCGCTATACCATCAGGAAGCGCGGAAACTTGACAAAGGAAGTGGCCTTTAAATACCAGACAAAGGAGCTGTTAGAAAACGGACTCAAAGGATACAACAAACAGATAGGCGAACAAAACACTGATAAGAAAGTCAACCTCACGATGTAATGAGAGAGGAAAAAATGAAAGCAATTCTTTCACTCGTGCAGACTATAGAAGCCTGAGTCGTTACCAGTGAACGATTAGTGAATCAAAGCGGAAGCTCGCACCACAGCGGCAAGCGGAGCTCATGTAACTAAGAGGTATAGACTCTCAAAGCATGGTGAAAATGAGGAGCCAGTCACACTGGAATCTGAGTCCTACCAGCGATCCTCTGCAAAGAAATGCTGCTACAGTCTTTCCCTCAATACCTCGAACTGAAGCACTACATAATATCAAAGGTGCAACGAGAGGCACCACTTTCAAGCAGCCTTAAATACCCGCTCGAGCAGGTGTCTCTCGTCAGGCCTCATCAGTGCCGTGCCTAGGGAGCATTGTCGGCGCATGGGTGCTAGGGCTTGCAGTCCAAATCCCAGCAAGTTTTCCACGCCGCTGCGGCCCTCTAGTGTTGGACCGTGGAACTTCTAATAGACACGTCCTCCTTTTAGAGAAGATTAATTGGGCTGACTTTTTTGGCTGCTGATATACACAGCCCACAGCAGTCAAGGAGCTTCTATTTGAGTAATAGCCGTAGATGTAGAGACAGTTTTGCTGCAGTAATGCTCTATAAATAAGACTAACAGCTTTATTAAGCAGCAAGTGGAAATGCTGCATATTTTTGTGGTGACAGATTAACAACAAACATTCTCAAACACAATAGCAAACATGTTAAAACATGTTATTTGGCATCTGAGTATCGCAATTAATACCTGGGCACAGACCACAGCAGAAGAGCACAGCTCTTATCAGTCATGTGTTTATGTCTGGAGGCTGCAAAGTATAGCCATGGAATGAAGAAGTTGAGAACAATGGGGAAATCAAGAACAGAGGTGAACTAAGTGACACCATAACAGGAAAGGGTGTGTATGCATGTGTGTGTGTGTGTGTGTGTGTGTGTGTGTGCGCGTAAACACGTGTTTGTGTCTTTGTGAGGACCAAATGTCAGTGATAGCAGTGATGACAGTGATAGTAGCACCTAAAAACTGAAGGAATATGGTGATATTTGGCATAAATACTATATGCATAAAAGTATACAGGAATAAAAGGACTTTCAAATACAGTACTACAGTCGTGTGTGTGTGTGTGTGTGTGTGTGTGTGTGTGTGTGTGTGAGTGTGTGGGTGTATGAGTGGGGGGGTGTATGAGTGAGGTTACATTTGATTGTGTTTTATTAAGACTTCGAATATATCTGAATGCTCATGCCTGACAAACGTACTACCTTCTCTAAACTACACACATTCAGTGCTAGCCAATAAAAGTTGACAATCCTTGTGTACAGCATTTCTGAACTGGCACATTGGAATACCACAAGAGCCATAAGATACCATAAGAGCAGGTCAGGTGTGAAAATTCCACCAAAAATATTTAAAAATCTAAAAATACAGTAGAGTATTTTAGGAAATGTTATGATGCTATATAACAAATAGGCAACCCTATTTACAAAATCAAATCATCATCCAACAGGCATGCACATACTGTCATATTATGTGATGTCCAATTATATTACACTCTTAATTGGGCATTGAAAATGTATGAAACTTCATTTAAATAATTTTTCCACTTGTTAGTTTTAAAATTATGCATTACATTATATAGGTAGTTGGTTATAATAATAAGGTTGTGACCAAGTTTACGGAAAGAAAATTTTCAAAAGTAAACTGGCAGATGCCAGTTTGGCAAGTTTTTGAAACTAAACCAAATGAAGAGAGTTATTCACACAGTCCAAATAAAATGGCATGACTCGAAAACAGAGTGATGGTGGCAAAACAGAAACCTCCTGCCAGCATCACTCAGCGACTTCAGGTTTTTATTTTAGTTGTCAAGTTTATTTGAAATCTGAAATTAAATCTTTGATCTGGATGTCTTGCAGGCCAAATCACATTCATGGAAAAATCTATGAATAAGGAATATAATAATAAGCATATAATGCCAAAACACCTCTCACTTGAAGAAGTACGAAAACATTTTACAGCATTTAGCAGACGCTCTTATCCAAAGCGACTTACAATTGGTACAATCTTACAATCCAAGCAATTGTGGGTTAAGGGCCTTGCTCAAGGACCTAACAGTGGCATCTTGGCAGAGGTGGGATTTGAACCCTGGACCTCCTGGTCCATAGTCCAGTATCTTAACCACTAGGCTACCACAGTCCCTTTTGTACTTTTGTACATTTTGTACTTAAAAGACGAATCTGAAAAGCAGAAACATTTGATGAGCAAATGTGCCAAGGACCTTGTGTGAGCTCGCAAAGTTCACAATCGCCAAATCTTTAATCTCATACAAAGCTAGGTGGGAAAAGAGAAATTGTTCAATTTTTCAAGCCATTGCCAAAAAAGAATGGAGGAGAAAATATTTCAGGTGCATAGCCTCTCTGGCCTACGAACTTCCTCTGTCAACTGAGGAATGGGCATGCAGCAGGAAATGTCCACAAGGGGAACTGGGCACATCCAGTTGGAGTGACAAAGGGAAAGCAGAAAAATAAAAAAGTGAGTACAATGAAGAGAAAGATGCACTTTGGGATGTGTTGGATACACTGTGTAAGTGGACTGGGCAGATCATCAGTCAATGATGCTGCATACAGACATCTGGCATGGAAAAGTCCTGCCACGTATCTATAAACTGATGGAGGAACTGAAACTCAGCTGTTTATTGTTCGTTTGCCCTCAGTTTCAGCTGAAGCAGAGGTACTCCCAGATTTACGATGGGATACTGCCACGGCTTCAAGTTCTTCCTCTTTCCTGTAACATGGACTGTGGTAGCGTAGTGGTTAAAGTACTGGACTATGGACCAGAAGGTCCAGGGTTCAAATCCCGCATCTGCTAAGCTACCACTGTTTGGTTCTTGAGCAAGACCCTTAACCCACAATTGCCTGGATTGTAAGATTGTACCAATTGTAAGTCGCTCTGTATAAGGGTGTCTGCTAAATGCTGTAAATGTAATATTGGATTCCCATTGTACAGTCGAAATATTGTCGGGCCATCATAGAACATGTGATTGCTGAGGTAAACAGCTTATTGATAGAGTAGCTAATTGATAGATTCCCTTTGGACAGATTTTGGCTGACTATTGCCAAAGAGGATCAGTCTCAGTGGTGCTTACATTTTCCACAACTTACCTGAGCTTTTCAAGTCTGACTCACATCAAAACCGAAACAAGACTGAGATTAGTTGACCAAGAGTTGTTTGCTTGTCAACAGTCCCAGCTAGAACAAAAACAGCTCTGTGCTCTTCCAAACAAGCTCAGGTTTCACACTAAAAGCATGTTTGCTGTTCTTACGTTTTAGACGTTAGTAACAATAGTGTGCTATGGGTCATTCATTTTAACACTGTGCCATGACACAAAAAAGATCAGTACACACTACGGTAGTCTATGGAAATGCTCTCAATTGGGCATGAACCCAGTAAACCTTAAGGCAACTGTTCCTGATGTCAGTTTGGATGAAAAATGTTTGCTAAATGCTAAAGCTCCCATTGACAGACCCTATGCCACTGTGGGTGTGTGTGTAAGAGAGACTCACTCGGGCAACTAAGGGCCTCTTTAGCTGTGATGCTCTTGTTGCAGGCAGAGCAGAGCGTGGTACCACTCACAGTGAGGGAGGTAAAGAGATGGCCGTTAGTATAGCGCGCCTCTCTTTCCCGCGCCTCTCTTTCTCGCTCCCTCATCCGCTCCTTCTCCTTATTCTAAAAAAAGAAGCACATAGACATTGTAAGTTGATACCTATAGAATAAACTTTTCTTCAAACACATACAGAACATGATATCACCGAGTTTTATAACCATTGTGTAATTCCTCTGAATTACCTGTCTTGCTCAACAAAGTATAAACAGAGCTTATGAACTGGGCAACAACAACTTCACTGAGAGGTAGCCTAAACACCATTTCGATGAAATGCTATAACTCTATAAAGACGTATACTGAGTCTGGAGGAAGAGCTGTTCAAAGCATGATGGATGTTAGGTAACGGCTGACGTGCAGGCCCACAGGACACCACATTCAACAGAGAACCAGAACAGGAAATTGTCTATTCCTAAACTGTTTGAAGGGTCGAAACAGATGCCTGCTGTTGAAAGTGCCTATAAATCTGAATATCGTAAAGTTACACTGGATGATTAGAGCTGCTGATTAGGACCTTCCTTAATGTGAGTACTCATCTGCCTAATTCTGACCTGTGAAACTGTCACATTAGTCATACTGGAAAAAGGTCAAATAAATAACACTTCCTGGTAAAGGAAATGAAGAAAACAGACGAATACGTTATCTGTATTAATACCTAATATAACAAATTCTGTAAAAGGCATATTGTGGACAAGTTTGTCAAAAAAAAAAGAATCACCGCAACAGTCACCAAAACTAGCATTTTAAGCCCTTTGCTCAGAGAAGAGCTTGTGTTTGTTAGACATACAAAATGCTACTCAGCACATTTGCTAAGCCCACTCCTTCTGACTGCCCATCTTCCTCTTTTCACACAGCTAAAAGCCGAACTATACTTGCCGCATGACTATATAGACAGTTTATTTCAGACCTATTCCTAGGATATTTACATTAGCTATATAATTACATAAAATGGACATACATTACACCATTTTAACTGTTTTAGGACAGAAAGTTGGATTCATTCAAGGGTCACCATTGCCATCTAAGTACTGTGATTACCAAGTCAAATTAGAACATTCACATACAGTGGGGCAAAAAGTATTTAGGCAGTTACTGGTTGTGCAAATTCTCCGACTTAGAAAGATTAGAGAGGTCTGTAATTTTCATCATAGGTACACTTCAACAATGAGAGACAAAATGAGAGAAAAAAAATCCAGGAAATCACATTGTAGGATTTTTTAAAGAATTTAATTGTAAATTATGGTGGAAAATAAGTATTAAGTATATAGTATTAAGTACAAGTATAAGTATATAGTACCCACAAACGAGCAAGATTTCTGGCTCTCACAGACCTGTAACGTCTTCTTTTAGATGCTCTTCTGTCCTCCACTCTGTATTAATGGTACCTGTTTGACCTCGTTATCTGTATAAAAGACACCTGTCCCATTCTCAAACAGTCAGACTCCAAACTCAACCATGGCCAAGACCAAAGAGCTGTCGACGGACACCAGGAAGAAATTGTAGACCTGCAGTAGGCTGGGAACAGTGAATCTACAATAAGCAACTGTGGGAGCAATTGTAATGAAATGGAAGACATACAAGACCATAGATAATCTCCACTGAGCAGGGGCCCCACGCAAGATTTCATCCTGTGGTGTCAAAATGATCATGAGAACGGTGAGCAAAAATCCCAGAACTACACGGAGGGACCTGATGAATGACCTGCAGAGAGCTGGGACCAAAGTCACAAAGGCTACCATCAGTAACACACTACGCCGAGAGGGACTCAGATCCTGCAGTGCCAGGAGTGTCCCTCTGCTTAAGCCAGTACATGTCCAGGTCCGTCTGAAGTTTGCCAGAGAGCATATGGATGATTCAAAAAAAAAAGAGGATTGGGGAGAATATCATGTGGTCAGATGTAACCAAAATAGAACTTTTTTTGGTGAAAACTCAAGAAAGAATGCTGAGTTTTGCATCCCAAGAACCACCATACCTACTGTGAAAGCATGGGGGTGGGAAACTTCATGCTTTGAAGCTGTTTTTTCTGCAGAGGGGACAGGACGACTGAATCCGTGTTAAGGCAAGAATGAATCGCCATGTATCGTGAGATTTTAAGCCAAAACCTCCTTCCATCAGTGAGAGCATTGAAGATGGAACGTGGCTGGGTCTTCCAGCATGACAATGATCCCAAACACGCCGCTCGGGCAACGAAGGAGTGGCTCCGTAAAAAGCATTTCAAGGTCCTGGAATCTGCATGGAGGAATGGGCCAAAATACCAGCTACAGTGTGTGCAAACCTGGTGAAGACTTACAGGAAACGTTTGACCTCTGTCATTGCCAACAAAGGTTATGTCAAAAAATACTGAGGTGAACTTTTGTTATTGACCAAATACTTATTTTCCACCACAATTTACAATTAAATTCTTTAAAAATCCTGCAGTGTGATTTCCTGGTTTTTTTTCTCATTTTGTCTCTCATAGTTGAAGTGTACCTATGATGAAAATTACAGACCTCTCTCATCTTTCTAAGTAGGAGAACTTCCACAATCAGTGGCTGACTAAATACTTTTTTGCCCCACTGTACCTCATTTACATATTGGTTTGCACGTTCTTTGAATCTGCTCTCTCTGATGGTTAGTATATCATTGCAACACATGCGCAATAACCACAAACACACATACTCTATTGGGGAATTAGTAGTGCTTATTCTGGATCTTAGTAAACCATGAGCAGTGTGCCTTACTGAGAAATATGCTATAGTTCTGGCTTGGTAGGTGTAACACAGTAAATCAGCTTAATCCACAAATAAAATGAAACCTTTAATACAGAGGGGAGTGAGCTGCCCTAAGCTTGGCTGTGCTAACGACTACTTGGAACTGAACTCTAAAAATGAGGAAATGATAACTGACATATTAACAGATCCCTCCAACAACACATACGTTGATACCTTTACCATGCCACCACTTGTTCCATAGAAATTTCTTAAGCACATTCTGTATCTATGAGTCGATCACAACTCAGTTCAGTGAGCATCTGAAAAGTCTCTTCCCCAGTCCATATCAACATTGTTACCCCCTCTGTAATTTAGGAGTGCTGCTGTATAACATTACTATTATTTCCCTACATAATGAAAGACTTTGGCTCCAGACTGCCCATTATATTCTGCATACACACTGCAATTTACTGTAAATTGCACATAATGTATATTGTGGAGCTTACTGTATGTTATTCCCTAAACAAGTAGAAGGGTCCAATACTAAAAGAACTGTTCATTGCATTACTTATGAGAAATAAATATGGTCAAATTTCTCTACACAAATCTGCCTAATTCTTTCGCTATTATAAATGAAACCAATAACAAGGACAAGACACAGATAGACATACCACAACATGTTCACAATTTTAAACTTAAAATGAAACTGAAAATGTAATACATCTCAATCTCAGTGTCTTGATAGGTCACAGCTGTTTTGCATCACTGCACTACATTTCTTGTCCTCCCCGTATCCATGTAAGTTTACTCTGGGTACTCCAGTTTCCTCCCACATTCCAAAGACATTGCCTTAGGTTAACTGGTCGCTCAAAATTGCCCTCAGTGTGAGTGTGTCTGCCTAGTATTATTATAAACTTGTTACTGTCACGAATATCCATTGATGCTGATATAGCAATAAATGAAGACACACTGCATTTCCACCTAAACACAGTCATGTAAATCCACAATAAGAAATGATCAGTAAGTTTTGTTTTGCTTCTGATTTTCTTTCTTACAGTATAAATGTAAAAAAACACATTAAAATTGATCATTTATTGCAAATTTTTCTTCATAATATGGCAAAATTTAAAAGAAGAGTGCATACTACACGAGATGACACATCACCAAGTTAAAGTATCAAAAAGAATAAAAACTATGTATCAACTTACTTATTCTATTAGTTACTGGTAAATGGCGACACTGATCTTAGCAAACTGAAGGTATATTACAAATAAATAAAGATAACCTTTCGCGACAGTCTACACAAACTACACACCAATTCTATGTAAATTAAGCTTTGACAAACAAAAGCTCTCTACTGTGATGTTTTCCTGGCAGGTTGCCCTATGCATACAATCAGACCCCAAAAGCTGATTCAGAATGCAGCAGCACATCTGCCTGACACTACCAAAGTTTTCTGCTGTGTTTAGTACACTGACTCCCAGATTTGAAACACTAATGCTCACCTGAAAAGCTGAACACGGAACAGCTCCAGCATACCTAAAGACTCTAATCAAACTCCTCTCTGTACTTCATACCCTTGGAGACTCCAGCATTCCTCTAGAATAACGCAAAGAAGCATCAAAGGCTTATCCAGACTGGCACCCAAGTGGTGAAACGACCTTCCACTGGATGGCCAAATGTCTGAGTCTCTTGCTGCCTTCAACAGCAACTCAAACATAAACTGCGATTGAACTTATTCTTTTAAGTGATTAAAATACGCTATGACTAGTTTAGGAAAACCTGTATGAATACTCATTCATGACATTACACAAACAGCCATTTATGTGGCAGCAATGCAGTGCAGAACATCATGCACAGACAGGCCAGCAGGTTCAGGTATTGTTCACATCAACCACCAGAATGGGGAAATAACATAAACTCATTGACCGTGGCATGACTGTGGTTGCCAGATGGGCTGGGTTGAGTATTTCTATTACTGCCGACCTCCTGGGATTTTCACACACAACAGTCCCTAACGTTTAATCAGAATTATGCAATAAAGAAAATACAAAGCAGAAATACCTTGCTGTTGGGATAAGTGAAACCTGGAAAAACACAGCCTGGTCAGATGAACTATAAATTCAGCTGAGGGACTCAGATGGCAGGGCAAGAATTTCATTCCAATTATTGTTGCACGACAATACACAGTCCTTAATGGCCACAATTTACCCATCTACTGATGGCTACTTCCAGCAGGATAATGCACCATGTCACATAGCAAAGGCCATCTCAACCTGGTTTCATGAACTTGACAATGAATTTAGTGTTCTTCCAAGGCTCTCCCAGTCACCAGATCAGAATCCAACAGGACAGCAGAATGGGAGATCTGCATCATGAAAGTGCACCTGAAATATCTCTAAGAATTGTGTGACACACATAAACATGGAGCTGAATCTCACAGGAATGTTACCAACATCTCGTGGAATCCATGTCACAAAGAACTAAGGCTAGTTTGAAAGCAAAAGATTATGTGTCCGTTCCTTTGGGTCTATGTTGTTTTTACCTACATCAACTTCTAACAGGTTTTTAGTTCGATAGTGTTGGGCTGTAGACTATTTGTACTAGCATGTGGAAATGACTACTAAGAGGAATTCAAATCACTTCTGTAAGATCTGCTAAATACAGTAAATGCAAATGCTATGTTAAAGCTAGGGCCATTTTGAAAGCAATCCTTATTAACGCATTCGCTCATGGTTGCGATACTGCCCTATTTCTGGTACTGTGCCACTATTTGGACATGCTGCACAGGAAACAGAAAGCTAGCACTTCTTCTTTCTCATCTACAATGCTTACAGTTAAGCATTGTAAAGGTTCCCATGGGAACAGGCATGGGGTGCACAGACAGTAATAAGACGAATGTTTTATGCACTGGGCGCTAGAATCACATTTGCTATAATCAGCGGATTAGCAGATGGTTAGCATCAAAACTGACAGCTCGCCATAAAGGGATCATTCTAAGGTCTTCGAGTAATCATGAGGTCAAAGGTGAGCACAGGGAACTAAAGGACAGAGCAACCCAAAATTGGTACTGGTGCCACTGATGTCCCTAGAACAGCATTAGTACATAATTTGTATGCACTTCCATCCACACCGACTAAGGGGTCACTGCAACTCCACTCATCTGAGTTGTAGTTAAGTGGACTGCTCGGATTCAGATGTCATCTCTGATCTATCTGGAGTGGAGAGCGAAAGGCTTCAGCTACAGTGCTCCAGTTTAAACAACCTGAGCTCCTGATTTAGCCTGCGGTGGCCTTGTGGCCTGAATACAGTGAGTGTACAGGGAACTGTTGCTGCCTAAATAGTATGAAGAAATTACACGTTGACACACATGCATTAAAAGGTAAGCAGGCTTGATGAGAAAAGTTTATAGACTTTAATGAAGTTGAAAACTGGGCTTCGAAGGAGGAGAAAGAACATGATGATGTTGATGCATTGATTGTACAAATGTCCTACACTTTCGTCGTTGGTTTCACCTGAAGTATTTAAACCTATTGTAGAGGAGGCAGAGGGATTTTAACATGATTGCAATGCACATCAGCTAGAGTGTGACCACGTTGGTGTGGAACCTGGATGCTAAAAGAGTAGTCTAATATTTCTATGGCAACCGTTCTTTTTGGCTCCATCTCCCTGCCTCCAGTTTGTTCCATCAGGCTCTCTCACCCCCACACACACAAGTGGGTATTACTATATTTCTGAGGTCCTCCTACTGAAATCATACTAGCCCCACATTTCATCCTGACTGTAACAACCGAAAGCAAACAGCATACATTACTTCTGGTTTCTTTTTTGTAAGTGCATTTTCGTTTGTAAAGTCCGAACTTTAATCCATTTTCCTTGCAACGTTAGCCTTGTGAAGTCCTCACGAAGGTAGAAATACACACGCTCTGTGCGAACACCCAACACCTACACAAGAACAGCATGCTGGTGAGAACTGTGACTATTACACACCAACACCTAACGGTCCCGCACTTCTTTTAAAAGACGTCACGGAACGTAAATGGCCGACACAAGAAACTAATACTTTATTAGGATACTCTACATGTAAAACATTATCCTGTGGTTCATTCTCTGAACGTTTCCGCACACCAGCCCCCGACTCTCTCCTGATAAACAGGGATATACGTGGTAATGGTTAGTCTTACCCGGAGCGTTATCTCCCTCATCCTCTCCTGCCGAACTTTCGACACATCCGCAACTCGAGACATGACCAAACGCGACGCCAGAAGTGTAAGGCTCAGCTGAATTCCTGTGTACTAACGCGACGACCTAAGTCATTGACCGCGTTCACGCTATTTAAAAGTGTATATTGTGCTATTTGTGTAAAGTCATAGCTAAGTGGCTGTAGTTCAGTATCTTCGCTGCGCCGCTTTCCTCCGAGCAACCTGAGTGGGTACAGGAAGAGCTGGGGAAGAGCGAGCAGCGCTCACCAAGCCGCGCCCTCTCTCTCTCTCTCTCTCTCTCTCTCTCTCTCTCTCTCTCTCACACACACACACACACACACACACACACACACACACACTGAGTTTCACAGTCGTTTGTGGGCAGTTTCTACTTTTACAACCCATGCAAACATATACAAACATACCAGTGGTGTAGTCATATATACAAGTGACCATTACCTTCAAAAATGGACATTGATGCTAATACTGACCCTAAATAAATCCTACTAATCAAACAAACAGACCTGCATTCCAGGCCTGTAACACACATTCCAAAAAAGTTGGGGCAGTAAAGCATTTACAGCTTTGAAATGTTGCCATTCATGCTCACAACACTTAAAAGAAGTTTTGCGACAGAGGATACTAAGCGATGAAATGCTTCAGGTGTTATTTGTCCCTTTCTTTATGCAAACTTGTCTTAAGTATGCTTTGGGGTTTTTCTGCAAAGGGGACAGGACGACTGATCCGTGTTAAGGGAAGAATGAACAGGGCCATGTGTTGTGAGATTTTAAGCCAAAACCTCCTTCCATCAGTGAGAGCATTGAAGATGGAACGTGGCTGGGTCTTCCAGCATGACAAAGGACAAAGGACGAAGGA
The DNA here is from genome assembly GCA_025084515.1 of Ancistrus triradiatus. Lineage (NCBI taxonomy): Eukaryota > Metazoa > Chordata > Actinopteri > Siluriformes > Loricariidae > Ancistrus > Ancistrus triradiatus. Next base: position 58,262 of record JAJAGP010002643.1, on the reverse strand, counting down.
GTGGCTCCGTAAAAAGCATTTCAAGGTCCTGGAGTGGCCTAGCCAGTCTCCAGACCTCAACCCCATAGAAAATGTGTGGAGGGAGTTGAAAGTCCATGTTGACCCAAAACATCACTGCTCTAGAGAAGATCTGCATGGAGGAATGGGCCAAAATACCAGCTACAGTGTGTGCAAACCTGGTGAAGACTTACAGAAAACATTTGACCTCTGTCATTGCCAACAAAGATTATGTTACAAAGTATTGAGTTGAACCAAATTTATTGACCAAATACTTATTTTCCACCATGATTTTACAATTAAAAAATTCTTTAAAAATCCTACAATGTGATTTCCTGGATTTTTTTTCTCATTTTGTCTCTCATAGTTGAAGTGTACCTATGATATATATAGTATATATATATATATATATATATACTTTTCTGCATTAATGCTGCCATCACAGAAGTGTAATGCCAAGTGTAATTGCCAAGGGCACCGACCCAACCCTATACCATGACAGCGCCTGGCTTTTGGACTTGTTGCTGATAACAGTCTGGATGGTCCATTTTGTCTATGGTCTAAAGCAAACAGCATCCATTTTTTCCACAAAAACACCTGGAATACTGATTCATCTGACCACAATACACGTTTCCACGGTGTGATGGTCCATCCTAGATGCCTCCGAGCCCAGAGATGTCGAAACACTTCTGGACATGGTTAACATGAAGCTCCTTTTTTGCACAGTTAAGTTTTAGGTAGCATTTGTGAAAGTAACTCTGTATTATAGTGCTTGACAAAGGTTTCCAAAGTAATCTCTTGCCCATTTGGTTATATCAGCTGTTGTTAAATGGCAGTTCTTGATGCAGTGCCACCTGAGGGATCAAAGATCACGGGCGTTCAGCTTAAGCTTGCGCCCTTATCCCTTTACGAACTGAAATTCCTCCCAATTACTTGAATTGTTTAATGATATTATACTAAAATATAACTCAAATGAACCAAAACACAATAAAGTAAAACATCTCAGGCCACAGTTTGTACGTTTATTGTGATAATCATGGGAAAAGATGAATAGAGACTGTGAGCCTTCTCTATTAAGACTACCAGCAAGGGGTAATGCATCACTCTCTCAAAAAGCTATGTATATTATGGCCATTTTAGTAAAACACAGTTGTGTGTGCATATTTATTTATTACATTTATTTTAACTAATAAGCTGTTAGTTAGTCATTCATTACTTCTTATACAATACATGATACAATCTTTGTCCCAACATTAAGATAACACACAGATAAGAACTTAGTCACTAAGTACACTATGAACTGACATTGTACATAATGATTACTTGAGTGTATTTACTGAATCACTATTTGTTATTACACCGTTAATCAACTGACAGATGTGTTTTCATGTTATTTCTTTATATGGGTAAACATATCTGTTTGTTCATTAACAGTGCAATAACTAATAGTTACTAAGTAAATAAACTGTTGAGAAATAATAATGGTAAATGGTAAATTGACGATACACAACTTGATTAATCGTGATTAAATATTTGAATTGTTTGGCAGCACTAATTTGTTTATTTCAGTGTCACAGTGTTCATGCTTATGCTTTCACTATTTCTTGCTGGCATGTGCACACCTCTAGCTATACATACAATTCTACTCATAAGGCACTGTGCTGTTTGTGGGTTTGATGTCTTTTCCTTCCTTGCTATTGAAGCAATCATTGAGTCGTGAAGTTCTCAACTCCACCCACTCCCTTAGTGAGGGTTCAGCATTACACTCTCATACCGCTGCACACATTCAATAACAACTATTCACACCAAACTAGCCATGAGGTAAAGAAATCAGACTAATCTAGTACTTGTCAGCTCATTAAAACTGCAAAATCAAGTTCAGGGCCAATTTTCTTTCTCTACCTCTCTCATGCTTACACAGATTGTGAAGAATTATGAAGAGAACAGTGTTCTAGGTAGATTTGCACACAGGTAAAGAGGTGGAGAGTTGTGAAATAAGGGATGAAGGACTCGATGTATAGAAAATGTTGGACAACGCTGGAGTTAATTAACAGAAGGAACCTATGCGTTGTAGGCATTCTATAATTCTAATACAGAAGTGTTCAGGGCTGTAGTGAAAAACACTGCCCGTGCACTCTGTAGAGACTAAAGCACTTTCCCTCCCACAGTATACCAAAATCAACAGCTAATGTCAGCTAATGTCAGCTTCAGTCAGTAAATATACCAGTGAAACCATATCACAGAAATCTAAAACAGTTATATCTACAGTACAGTACAGTAATGATGACAGTACAATAGAAAATGTCCAATATTTGTCCCAAAATGTTCTTTAAAGTTTTATACTTGTAGTTTGTTGGTCCAGACCAAAGCAGAAAATAATAGATTGTTGCATTTTAGTGCTGGTTGGAACCAAAATAAACAAAAGCCATGTGAATAAGGTCACATACTGGCCGGACAGCTTGTGTGATATTTTGCGCTGAACTTTCATACCTTCCACAGCAATGCTGTGTGATAGTCTAAACATGCTCATGGGATTTCTTAATATATGCTGGTAGTTTTACTAGGTGACACCTCACACAGAGCTCCTACAATTTAATTCATCCTTTATGTACACAACAGAAGGCATGCTGCGAGGAGATAGTGGTACTGATGTGAAATGGGCAGCTTACCTCCTATAATGAGAAGAATCAGGTATGTCTGAGTATTCTGTCCTTTGGAATGAAAGAATCAAGTATAGTTCTTCAGCACAGCCAGAATGACATTTGATTGATAACTGTTATATCAAGTTCTGTACATATTGTGCTAAATTGCAGGTCGCTTCTTGTAATGGTACTCCCTGTGTTTGGTTCGTTTACATGTCTTTGGTCTGTGCTGCATTCACACATCAACTGAACCACACCACAGTTCATTTGGAAACGAACGGGCCAAACAGGATGCTTGGCACGCATCAATGTTCCAAAGGCACCGTTCACACGTGTTCAAATGAACCGCACTATCGGAGCATCTTCACCAGGGTTTGTTTTAATATAAACCAAACCTGCCAAGTGTGAACACACCATAAGATTTGTTCTAAAGTGTCCCAGAGTTTTTAAGTAACCTAAACAGAAACACAAATGGGCAGATCAAAATCAGGGTCAAAAGTCAGTCCAGAGATATAATATATAATCCCAAAAGCTTAGTTCTACCAGGCAAAAAGTCCAAAACGTGAGACGGACAGTCTATTTTGTCTTTATGATGGCAAAAACCGTTTTCTGGTTTTCAATTTTGATTTTAACCCGAGCAAGTGATATTCAGTACAACACTCGCCTGCACTCTCCTGTGCTAATTGTAGGGAGTCACATGGCAGGAGTGATGAGCGCTGGGAGTGTAGTGAGCAAAAGCAGTGGTCGTGACAATCACTTGTGTCTTTCACTTTCAATACATTATTCAATAAATTACGTAAGGTATTCAATACTTTATTATAAAATAAGCTTTATGTTAATGTATTTGCCCAAATGTAGTTTAAGATAAGCTACGCTATGATACGTACGATCTTTTTCCTCTGTTTACGATAAATTCAACTTATGATTGTCAGAACATATCTGCATCGTAAATCGGGGACTACCTATATAGGCAATAAATAAAAAATATTTGAACTACTACTATTTTTTTCTTTTTAAGTCATTAATTGCATTTTGGCTGCTTGGCCATATGAACCATCTGTAGTTATAGGTTGTGCTCATAATGGTTCCTTAATCATTATTCCCAGGATTTTACACCTCAGATAGAGCATTATAAGCCTTTAGAGAACAAAATCCTTTGACATTCTATGCTGTGAATGTGTGTGTTGTTAAACATCACACAGATCATCCACGATGACATACAACACAAAATCTTAAATCATACCTCCATCACACTTGATTTTTGGGAGTATTTTGTTACTGGAATAGAAGTGTTAATATCAGTATTGCTCCAAAGATGGATAAAATGTGAATCCCTACTTATTATAGCAAAAAAAAATGCTATAAAACCCCCTTATGTGCCTTTGCTCACTATGTGACAGCTGATGTGTCACAGAAACACACTAAACGTCACTGAGTGACTGTGTATTTTGTGTTCTGAACGCGACGCCATGGTAGCCCTTAGTCAAATAAGGACATGTTCTGATGCAGTACACGAGATAAGACTTGATGAAAATAATGTTATTGAATTATTAAAAAGTAATAAATACATTGCCAAAGAATGTCCTCAGGGATGCCAAAGGAGCGGAACACTTGTTGGAACAGAATTTATTCTGTGTGAAACACACACAGAAGCTGAGGTGGAGGGATGACAATCACCACCTTCAAGAAGCAATCATTCATGGTGAGGATGCTGATTTGACCCTGAGGGATCAGTGTTAAAGTCTCGGGCGAGGTGGGATCAGGGCCACTTCAGCACAGGCAGAGGGTGGAGTTTGCTGTTGGGGAAATTCTGGGGCACTTTTCTCTAAGAACATATTGAGCAAAAAGAAACAAATCAGTGTATGTCATGGAACATTGATTCCCACCAGTAGTGCCCAGGAGCTGTTACGATCTTTTCTCCCCAAGATGGCCAGAGCAGAGCAAGGTGTGAGCCCAGGTGGTTAAGCTGTCACAGAGATGCCGAGAAACAATTAACTGCCAGGAGGGCATTGCGGAGGGATGCAAAAGTGGTGCAGGGGCAATTAAACTCTTCATCATATTCCCACTGAATGGAGCTCACAAAACAGGAGTGTGAAAGAATGGGCTCAGGATCACATGGAGTGCTGGATTAGGGCGAATACAAGTGGGGCAACGAATCTGCTTTAAGATTATTGGATCCAGGGCAGAAGGAGAACATAAAATGGAACCAGGTAAAAAGAGGGACCATCAGGCTTGGCGGTATTTGAGTCATTTGGTGAAGGACATGTACTGAAAGTTCATGTAGTCATTATGGATGGTACAGAGATTACGTGCCCTCCAGCCAGTGTTGTCTTTCTTCCAGAACCAGCAGCCCGATGCCATAGCTTCATTCAGTGTGTGTGAGCTTGTGTGAAAAAAATGCTATGGGATGGAGTTTTGTTGGTTTATGTGGAATAATATGGCCCCCATTCCAAAGTCCAACGTGTCCATTTCCACCACAAACAGGAGCCTAGGATCAGGATGTATGTTTTTAGAATGCTAAAATCTCATAAATGCCCATTTTTACTAATTGTGTCTCCTGTACATGGCCATAAAATTGTACGATTTTGAGCATTTTTTTAAATTAACTCTGAGTAATGACACAACAAACATTTCTAAGTAAAAGTGAGAATAAAAAAAAAGAGTTTTAACAAGCAGTGCTAGGCATAGCTGCATTTTAAATTCAGTATATATCTTAAGTGGGCAGTGTATTCTGGGAGATACTGAGAAATGAGTGCTAATGTGTTGAAAATGACAATAAATAAAATTTCTTAGTTTAACTAAAAATATTTAAAAAATGATAATGAAGACATTGTGTGTTAACTAAAATAATATCACAACGTGTGCTCTGCACCACACATCATAGACCCAGACCACACCCCAAGCAGCGCTTAGACTGATGTTGACATTCAGAACCCCAGATGAAGCACCACTGCAGACCAGTGCGCTACCACTCAGGTTACGTTTTGAAGCTGTGTTCGAACTCCTGACACTCCAATGTCCAATGTAGTTTCCCAGTACTGAATGCCCTTGTGTGATCTCCTGGTGCCTTTACATTTACATTTACATTTACAGCATTTAGCAGACGCCCTTATCCAGAGCGACTTACAATTGGTACAGTCTTACAATCCAAGCAATTGTGGGTTAAGGGTCTTGCTCAAGGACCCAACAGTGGCAGCTTGGCAGAGAGGGGATTTGAACCCTGGACCTTCTGGTCCAGAGTCCAGTACCTTAACTACTAGGCTACCACAGTCCCTTTACGTTCAAGTTTATGTTTTCTTGGAGCTTTTTATAAAATTTGGGGACACCCCAGTCTGCGTCGAGTGTCGCACAAACCCTGCCCCAACGACTAGAAGTACTGAGACTCAGAGGCTTCTGGCAAGATGAAAATTCAGGATCACACCAATATACACTCTTAGATGTAGGCATACAGATTCCCTCTGGTGAAGTAATTTAACAATCTCATTGAGGTCAATTTGTTTCTGTATTTGACAAAGAAAACACGTGTACTGTTAGCCTTGTAAAGCTTTTGCAATTCAAATAATTCCACATTAAGAGCAAATGAGTCTGATTTGCTTAAATTACCGAGCAAATTGCGGCTTTTTTATATTAGACCTGACGGTCACGGTACACTCTGTACATGCTATTCTTGCAAGAACTGCAGTGTTGATCGTTCACCCTGTGAGCACCGCCAGCTATACAACTTGAGCTACCACTCTCTCTCTCTATCTCCCTCTCTCACTTTTTCACAGAACAGCACAGATTGCTCTGTGGGTGGTTTTCCACACAGTGTTTCAGCATTTTCTCCCTTTCTCTGCTCATGATTTCTTGGGAGTTACAACACACATAAGTGAGATATTACATAATCAAAATAGCTATTGAGCATCTTATCATTCTTTAGTTTAATAACACTGTCAAGGTTATTTATCACCTTATTAAATTGTGCAGAGCAGAAACCGTACTGACCAATCAATGCAATGAAAGTGATTAAGTAAAAGGACCGCCTTTGCCTTCAGAACACAGGAAGGCTGAGAGGTGTCACTGTGTGTTCAGAGCGTGCTGATGATACTGCAGCAGTCTGATTCATACTGCACACTATGCTAAACAACATCAGAGTAACTGAAATTTCATGGGAATAGAAATATTTGGCTCAATTGGTGAATCATTAGACATAAAACAGAAATATAAACAGTCCCAAAAGTAACTCAGCAGTGCTAAAATTATATAAGGTGGTTTCAAGGCATGGAACAGCAATTTCTAATTTTAGTTTATGCTTACTGAACAAGTTATTGCAGCACATTGGTCAAGAGCAAAATTAAAGTCTTGGTCATTTAGAGCCTCTGTGTCTTTTTACATGATGCCTCCCAATACCTGAATCCATTTAATTAAAAAGTAATGGAGCTATTTTTATATAGTGAATGTACTACTTATCTGCCATGGCTTTCAGAATCTAGTTGGGATTTCAGCCATATGCCAGTATGGATTCATTTCTTAAGTCGAGAGTAGACATTATGGAATTAACTTATCATTTTGTATTTGTTAGAGAAAGAATGAGTTATAGAAAGAGAGAGAAGGAAACAGAAAGAGTGAGCACAGAGCGTTGCCGTTGGTTACCACTCCATCAAGGAGCTGCTCTTCAGAGTTATTCTGTAGCAGGCAAGCCAAAATGTGTGTGTGTGTGTATGTGAGGAAGTATGTGTTTTGGACAGTGGGGTTAGTGTCTGGAGGCGGCATGCAGTTGGGAATCTGTGTGTTTGTGTTTATGTGTTTATTGTGTGGTAATGGCCAGGTAGCAGTCTGGAGCCAATGAGTCATTTCATTCAGCAGAGAATTCACACCGCAAAACATTAATGATCAATGATTAAGGTGTGGATGTAGGTGGGTAGGTTTTTCCATAGTCATCCATCAACATGCAATGAGTTCTGACAGCCTGAATATATTCTCTGACTACATCACTATAGTTAATGTGGGGGCACCCTGGGTTGGCGTCACGTGACGCGACTGACCCAGCCCATACCCAGAGGAGTGCTGAGACGCAGGGGCCTCAGGTAAAGGCCTGTTCAGAAAGCTGTAGAACACCAACTGGAAACCATGACTGTAACTCTGTAACAAACATACCGTATTTTCCGAACCATAAAGCGCACCGGATTATAAGGCGCAATATCAACGATCGGCTGCTAACGGGTATATTTTCATACATAAAGCGCACCGGGTTATAAGACGCATTAAATGAAACAAAACTCTTAAGTTCCGTCGGAAGCTCAGTTTGGTCTTTTACCTGGCGCAGGGCGTCTTTCTTGCTTCCTCCACTTCCGTATCATTGATTCGTTAATGTTGAATTCTCTCGCAGCTGCTCTATGTCCATGTTGTACTGCGTGACTGATAGCGTTGTTTTTGAAATCCGCTTCGAAAATAAATGAATGAATGAATAAATGAATGTACCCTATGCTGAAGCACATACCCGTATTACTCCGCAATGCTGCGCACTACGGTGGCCATAAGCTTCGTAACTTACCAAGACCGTGCTAAAACATTTTGACAGATTTATGAGCGCCGTGTACCATCTACAATCGGTTCTAGGTCAGAAGGCTCAACCAGAATTATTTCATACATTAGACGCAACCGCATTTAAAGCGCACTGTCGATTTTTGAGAAAATTAAAGGATTTTAAGTGCGCCTTATGGTCCGAAAAATACGGTAATCTCACAAGAGGCGGGATATAAACCTGGGTGGTTCAGCACTGCAAACCAGCAATCTATGAATGAGCCACTCTGGTTTGTATCCTGATTTTGGTGAGGTGAGGTCTGTCATTTATGGAGTTGTAGTCACAGTTTCCACAGTCTGGTGTAGTGTGATATGCCTCTCAGCTATTTCCATCAATGTTTCCTTGAAATTCCAATGTGTTTCACCCACGTCTGGAGGCTGGGTAAGTTGTATCACATGATGTTGACCAGGGTTGCCACACATTCCAATCATTCACACAATTATTAAATGAATCAACAATATTTTCTTATGTTATGTTACTCACATTACAACCAGTCACATAAAAATGTTGAGTTAGTGCTGTTTCTCTTAAAAAGGTTGCTTGACTTTGAAGGAACTGAAACACGATTACACATGCATACATTCATTAATTGATCATTTGATACACATTTCAGCAGCAACCAGAAGTGTGCTCGATAAAGGCATCTGCTAAATGACTGAATATAAATGAATTGTTTGTTAAATGTACTGATTTATCTTAAAGAATAAAATGCATTCATATCATTACTGAACTGTATTGCCTTGTATTTGAACATATTTGGACAGTAAAGTGAAACGGTGGTATGTCTGCTGATACTCCAATTCAGATTTTTTGCTTGAAATTAGAGGGCTTTTAATGAAAGACTTTACACAGAACGCTGTAGATCCAACAGATATCAACAAAAAACATGACTTATGTATAAGCAAACTGAAGAATTACCCGTAAATGTAGGAAATATATTTGGCCCTTTTGTGGCTCCTGATTCTGAAAAATTCTAGCTCTCTAACCCCCTGCACGAATACACACACACACACAAACAGTTTAGAAATGACAATGGACCTCACAAATTTCACGTGAGCGTACCCAGAGAAACCCACGCCGACATGGGAGAACATGCAAACTTTAAACAGACAGCGGCCAGGTCGGTTTGTGAAAACTCTGGACCTGTGAGGTGATGCCCCACCATTCCTCCCCTATTACAAATACAGAGTTATAGGCCGATTTCCTGTAAACAGCACGTAGCAGCTAGGAAAGATGTCTGGCAGCTAGCGCCTTAATATATGATATTCAATTTCATGAGACAACTAACAGAGCTGGAGGAACTTGACAGGCCTGCACAAAGCCCTGTCCTTAACCCCCTCCAACACATTTGAGAGGAACTGGATTGTAGACTGTGGGCAAGCTGTCATAGGCTTTATGAAAGCAAATCCACAGTCATCCTAGGTCTAGCCTAGGTTAGCTCCACATTATTGCTTATGGTTATAAATACTTGTTAGTACACTGAATGTTCACAAACTTTTGGCTTGTTTCACAATGAGCATTCATACCTAGGATCTTCTTTTTTGCAGGTTAGGAACACAGAGAAAGCCAGACTTGAAAAATATGTTGAATACCAAAATCATCTCTTATCACAAGCCCTGTTATTGAGACGTGTGTGTGTTTTGGTGAGATCATCTCCCAACAGCTGATCTGTGTAACACAGATCCCACGAGGCACATCAAGACCAGAGGAGAAGGGCAGAAAGAGAGAGAAGTAGAGCATACTTTCCTGGAAGTCGAGTCACATGAGGTACAATGCACTCAGTCAAGTAGACCTGAGGCAATGAATGACAAAATACTTTCTTTTAAGTATATATTTTTATGGCCTTGGTTTAAAATATCCTATACAGCACAATGTGCTAGTGTAAAATGCGAAGTCACCTTTAATTTGCATCCTTACATTGATCTTGGAATGCTGTTCGTGTTGAGCACTGATGCCCTAATATGGACGTGCAATGAGAAGTGACTATTCTCTTAACAGTCCCCTGTGTCCATCTGAGTGTGTGTTTATATATGTGTGTCATAAGCACATGATTGTGTGTGTGTGTGTGTGTATTTCTGGGTCTGCTAAAATTATAGGAACATAAAATGATATTGCATATCACGTTTTAAGTACAATATATTTGGATACAATATGCATTACTATAAACATTTTTAAAGGTTTAGTTTTATCCAGATGTTGGGGTAGAGAGTCTGGATGAAGGGTATGTTTTAGAACACTGTCCCAGTATTATTAATCTGAGTCATGTCGAGTTTGACTTACCCTGTGAATTCAAGTCGAGTCTCAAGTCTTTAGCTTGTGAGTTTGAGTCTTGAGTCTGTAGCCTGTGAATTACTGTTCAGCCTGAGAGTTTGAGTCGAATCATGAGGTTTGTGTCTGAGAATTTGAATCTCAAGTCTTTAGCATGTGAATTAGTGTTTACTTGTGAGTTTGAGTCGAATCACAGGTTTCACAGGTTTCAGCCTGTGAAATCAAGTCGAGTCTCGAGTCTTTAGCCTGAGTTCGAGTATTGAGGTCTTTTGCCTTTGAGTTCAAGTCTTTAGCCTGTGAGTCTATGAGTATTTATCCTGTGAGTTTTGGTGCAAGAGAGAGTCAAGTCAGAAGGTTTTAGCCTGTGAATTCAAGTCGAGCTTCGAGTCCTTAGCCTGAGTTCGAGTGTTGAGTCTTTTGCCTTTGAGTTCAAGTCTTTAGCCTGTGAGTCTGAGTATTTATCCTGTGAGTTGAGTCAAGTCAGAAGGTTTTAGCCTGTGAATTCAAGTCGAGCCTCAAGTCTTTAGCCTGTGTTCCAGTCGAGTCTCAAGTCTATATCCTGCGAGCTTGAATCTTTAGCCAATAAGTTAAAAATGGGTCCTTAGTCTGTGAGTTCAAGACTTTAGTCTGTCAGTTTGTAGCCTGTGAGTTCAAAATGGGTCTTTAGCCTGTGAGTTTTCAGGATGTAGATTTGAGTGTTTAGCCTGTGAGTTCTAGTCTTTAAGACTGTGTATTAGGAAGCACGCAGTTCCACTGCCCGACACTAGAGGGTAGAAAACGTGCTAGAATTAATACAGCAGGACCCAGCATGCAATGCACCGACAACGCCCAGCAGGTGAGTCGCTAATGAGCCCTGATGAGAGGCACCTGCTCTCCTGCCTATATAAGACGGTTTGAGAACAGTGTCTCTCTTCGCACACCTTTGAGGTATTATAACCGCTGCTGGGGAGATTGCTAGGGATAGAAAGGTATCCACTTGGTTTTTGTAGAGAAGAAGTGTGACATAAGGTTGCAAGGCCCTGAGGTAAAATAAGACTTGTTAGTATCAGATTCCAGTGCTACTGGCTCTTCATTTTCAGCACGCTTTGATCTTTCGAACTGCTTGGCGACATCAGTTTCATTGCCGTGGCTGTCGTTGCTATCTCCTCTATGCATGCATTAATTATACTCTGTACTCGTGAGTTTATACTAGCGATCAGCTGTTGTTTCGTTCTGTCTTGCTGTGTTGTTCAATCCCTGCCACCTGTTATGCAGGTAGAAAATATTTATTCTCTTTTGGTGCTCGGGTGTTTATACCCTTCATATATATAGGAATATATATCCATATATAAGTACAGTGGGGCAAAAAAGTATTTAGTCAGCCCACTGATTGTGCAAGTTCTCCTACTTAGAAAGATGAGAGAGGGTCTGTAATTTTCATCATAGGTACACTTCAACTATGAGAGACAAACTCAGAAAAAAATCCAGGAACTCACATTGTAGGATTTTTAAAGAATTTAATTGTAATTTATGGTGGAAAATAAGTATTTGGTCAATAATAAAAGTTCAACTCAATACTTTGTAAACATAACCTTTGTTGGCAATGACAGAGATCAAACGTTTCCTGTAAGTCTTCACCAGGTTTGCACACACTGTAGCTGGTATTTTGGCCCATTCCTCCATGCAAATCTCCTCTAGAGCAGTGATGTTTTGGGGCAACATGGACTTTCAACTCCCTCCACAAATTTTCTGTGGGGTTTGAGGTCTGGAGACTGGCTAGGCTGTTGATTTATTCACACAAACCTGCTGGCCTATTGTAGATTCACCTCTTCCCAGCCTGGTGCAGGTCTACAATTTTCTTCCTGGTGTCCTTCGACAGCTTTTTGGTCTTGGCCCATGGTTGATTTGGAGGTCTGACTGTTTGAGGCTGTGGACAGGTGTCTTTTATACAGATAACGAGGTCAAACAGGTGCCATTAATACAGGTAACGAGTGGAGGACAGAAGAGCTTCTTAAAAGAAGAAGTTACAGGTCTGTGAGAGCCAGAAATCTTGCTTGTTTGTGGGTGACCAAATACTTATTTTCCACCATGATTTACAATTGAATTCTTTAAAAATCCTACAATGTGATTTCCTGGATTTTTTTTCTCATTTTGTCTCTCATAGTTGAAGTGTACCTATGATGAAAATGAAAGACCTCTCTCATCTTTCTAAGTAGGAGAACTTGCACAATCAGTGGCTGACTAAATACTTTTTTGCCCCACTGTATGTATATATTTTTACATACTCTCACACACCACACCTACACACACCTTTCTGGTCCCATTAGCTGGGATTTCCACACAGCCCAGCTAACTGCACTTGGGTCCTCTTCACAAACGCAGAGTTCACACGGTAAACCATAACACTGAGTTCTATTTAGCCTGTGACTTTGAGTCGAATCCTGAGTCTTTAGTCTGTTAGTTCGAATCAAATCTTTAGCCGAGTTCAAGTCAGCTCTCAAGTCTTTCATTTGTTCAAATTGAGTCTTTATCCTGTAAGGTTGAGTCGAGTCTTTAACCTATGAGTTCCAGTCCTAACCCTGTGAGTTTGAGTCGACTCTCAAGTCTTCAGCTTGAATCTGAGACACTAGTCTGTAAGTTTGAGTCTTTAGTCTGTGTGTCTCCATAAAGTCTCCAGTCTTTAGCATGTGGGCCTGAATCTTTAGCCTGTAAGTTTATGTCTTTAGACTGAGTTTGAGTCGAGTCTCTGATCTTTAGTCTGTGAGTTTGAGTTAAGACTCAAGTATTTAACCTGTGAGTTGAAGTCGACTCTTGAGTCTTTAACATTTCAAGCCCTCAAGACTTTAGCTTGCAAGTACAAGTCAAATCTTGAGTCTCTGGCAGACCAACCCAAGTCAAGTCTCAAGTCTTCAGTAGAAAATTTTAATTAATGTTATTAGTTAGAAAAACTGCTTTGAAGAAAATGAACCCCTACTAATAATATCAGGTTTGACACAGCTTCAAATTACGAGCCATACATTATAGAAAAACACGACCACAGAACAGTCCGATGCACAGAACAGAACACTACATGCAGTTAATGTAGTGTTTACAGAAAAGAGGTAAAGATAGACCACTAGATGGCAATAAATCAGCTTTGAAGTGCAACATTCATGTTATATGAGTTATATGAACATGTTCTTCGTGCACTGCTGAGCAGGGATGATCTTTTTATGTGAGTCTGAGTGCAAGTCCGAGTTGAGTCTCAATTCTCTATTGTGCAAGTCCGAGTTCAGAACGGTATGGATGTGTCATAAAACGTGGATGAAGTTTGCAAGCTTCTTTTCAAACTTTCCACCATTGTTATGAACGCTGTTAAAAACTGCATCTTAAATTGTTTACTTTTTAAAACTTAAACAGAAATATCCAGGATCACATAATTAGGGTAAGGATGGAACTATACACTTGAGCTTTTCAATACACTTGAAATCATGCCATATCTATCTTGCTTTACATATCTACCTTCCAGCTAATTGCCATTTTCTACAATTCACTTTTGTCAACACCATTAAGCTACTTTTCCTCATGACTTCTTCAGTCCATTCCTGTACCTTTAGCAAACTGGCTAAACTTTACACAAAGCCGAAGCTTGAAGCCACACAGAATTCTTTCCTCTTTCTGAGAAGTGAATGCGTGGTTTGAACTCGAGAGTCATTATTATGAGTAAGAGCCTGGTTTTCAGACAGAAGTGAAGGTGACTCAACCATTAACAAGAGAAGTAAACAGTGAGGAAAATTTGTGTGTGTGTGTGAGGTTTATATATCACTGTGAGAACCAAATGTCCCCACAAGGTAAATTCCCTTTTTTCAAACACTCCAACTTTTCTTTAAAAACCCAAACAAACCAAACATTTTGCTTTAGATTACTGAGGTTAATGGTAGGGTGTGTAGATGTAGCATTCCTTAGCAACTCTAACATTATGTTAATGGAAAATTCTCACAAAGATAGAAATACAAACATGTGTGTATCCCTTGTCCTCCTATACTTGTGACCAAATTGTCCTCACAATGATAGGAAAACCTGAGTTACCTGGGTTACTGAGGTTAAGGTTAGGATTAGCATTAATTAACTGCAGCAGTCCTTCATTTTCATTCATGTCAATGGAAAGTTCTCACAAGGATAACAAGACGTGTGTGTGTGTGTGTGTGTGTGTGTGTGTGTGTGTGTGTGTTCTCCTTACTTCATATTCCATGGCTCATTCTGCCATCTGCTGTTAGTTATCTAGTACGGCAATTCACACTGATAACTACCCATAACAGTAACATCAAGTGATTTTGTTAGTAATTTTGTAAACTCGATTATTTACAAGTCGCTAAGAAGCATGCGTGAAATGAACTTCTCATGTTTATCTTCTCAAAAAGAATTTTTCCAGCAGAGAACTGGAAGGAAGCGCCTGACCTCATGTCATGTGATTTCCTGTAGAAATAAACGGATGAGAGATTTGGAGCTTACCTTCCTATTGGAGGCCACCTTGCGCAGGAAGCTAAGTGTTCGACCTAAAGCACTCTCTCCAGTCTCCTCCCTGTCCTCTTCTCGCTTTGGACTCATCTCCCCTCCAACCTCCAAGCTAAGCTCGTTATCTAGACTGAGAAAGGTTCATTAACATTAAAACATGATCCTTGATGTCACGATTTTAAAAATCAGTCGAAAAGTGCTGAACGTATTAAAACACTACTGCAGCAGGATAATGACTCAAAAACACACCTCAAATCTTGAGGTCCAAACAAGACCAAGCAGTGCTGACCTAAACACTATTATGCATTTGTGGGGGCACTGGAAGTCGAGCATTCAGTAACATCACAAGATGTTCTGTGGAATATTTGGAAATCATGGTGGAACAACATGGATCATCAGATTCGGCACAATTTTGGGATTGTGCAAAATGTAGATTTAGATCATTACATTTCTATAATTAGATTCAACTACTTACTCAAATTGTTATGCTGATTATAAAACTTGTAATGATAAATATTACATTAAATTTGAGGAAAAGGCACAATAGATGCATTTTAACTATTGGTCTCACTTTTTGTCCCCACTGTATATTTTACAATTATATTTTTATTATCACTACTACTACTGACACTACTGATACTAATAATAATCATTGGAACTACTTCAGATATTGTTTTTGCAAATATTGAACAAATACAATTATAGCAATAAAGAATTTGATAACCGAACTGAAAAACACACCTGTTGGTTGAACCTCCACTGTGGTAGTACAGCATATTATCTGCATTACACAGAGCAGAACATTTATATTAATAAAGAAAAGAAGGTGCATACTTTCAAACTTACACTGGGTCCATATTTAATTGTACAATGTGATAACCAAAAGCTAAATAGGCAAATTCAACCTTAAATTTAAGCAGCAGCAAACCTGAGCTCAAAAATAAATTGGTCAGCACAGAGGAAACCACTTGTAAATAGCCATTAAAGCTTATGTTTAGCTGTGTCCATTCATGTTTTTAACACAACCATTTTCCACATGAACTGCATGGTGGTACAGTGGTTAGTGCTGACCCAGGTTCAATCCCTGGCCTGGATGCTGCCTGTGCAGATAGTACCCCATCTAACAACTAAAGAGCAAGGCAGCCTTATTAAACTTGCTACAAGCAGGAAGAATGAGTTTAATCCAGCATCACTGTCAGATTATATGATCATTTAACTCATCACAATGTTAAGGCCATGCTGATGCTGGATGTACAACCCCAAAAGTTAGGACAGAATGGGAAAAGGAAATTAAAAAAAATTACTTTGACCTACATTTCATTGCAGAAAATATTAACCCAAGATATTTCATGTTTTGTCTGGTCAACTTCATGTCATTTGTTAATACAGACCAGTCCAGTCCCCTGCCCTCCACTTCCAGCCATACCTTTGTAATGTGTGCAGGATGTGGTTTTGCATTGTCTTGCTGAAAAATGCATGGTCATCTTCAAGGCAGCATATGTTACTGCAATCACAGATGTGTAAATTTACATTTGCCAAGGGCACTGACAAAGCCCCATGACAGAGCCTGGCTTTTGGATTTCATCTTTGGTCCGGAGCACACCACATCTATTTCTTCCCAAAAAACATCTGGAATACTGATCGATCTGACCACAATACATGTTTCCTCTGTGTGATGGTCCATCCTAGATGCCTCCGAGCCCAGAGGAGTCGACGCTGCTTCTGAACGTGGTTAATATAAGGCTTTTTTGGACGGTAAAGTTTTAAGTGGCATTTGTGAATGTAACTCCGTATTGTAGTGCTTGACAAAGGTTTGCCAAAGTAATCTCTTGCCCATATGGTTCTATCAGCCATTGATGAATGATGGCTCTTGATGCAGTGCTGTCTGAGGACTCGGCGATCACAGGTGTCCAGCTTAGGCTTGTGCCTTTGCCCTTTATACACTGAATTTCCTCCAGATTCCTTGAATCGTTTAATGATATTATGCACTGTAGAGGGAGAAATATGCAAATCCCTCCAATACTTCTTTGAGGAACAAAGAAACATTTCAAACATTTCAATCATTTTCTCATGCATTTGTTGACCTGGGACATCCTCTGCCCATCTTCGCATTTATCCAGAGCGACTTACAATTGATCCAGTCTTACAATCCAAGCAATTGTGGGTTAAGGGCCTTGCTCAAGGACCCAACAGTGGCAGCTTGGCAGAGGTGGGATTTGAACCCTGGACCTTTTGGTCCACGGTCCAGTACCTTAACCGCTAGGCTACCACAGACTCCACAAACTACCCCGTGGTTCTACCGTGATGTCCACTCTGCCCACCTCCGGCTCGCACTACAGCCCCCACAATCCACCGGCGGACCAGGTGACTCCGAAAGCCTATCGGAGCCGTATCTCCAGATCGACCTCGCCCGAGTACTGACTAAACTCACCTGTTCTCCTCCCTATTTATACCTGCCGCGTTGCCGTCTCAGACACGAAGTATTGCCTCTTAGTTTCTCATGCGTACCGAGCGTTCTATTACATGTCTGTGGATATACGAACTCAACCCTGGTACGACCCTTGTCTGTTGTATTACGCTCCGATTGTCTCGTCCTTAAAGCTTTGTTTGACTCAATCGATTTCCCTGCGCCTGCTTCCTGCGTTTATATTAATAAGCTGGCTGAACGCCATTACCTCTGCATGCATCTGGTCCGTCTCATCAGCATTACAGAAATCATGATTACAATCACCTGTTCAAACATCACCTGTTTGAAATCATATCATTTGTTTGTTTTTTTTTACCTCATTACTAGCCCTAAATTGCATTCCATGTGTTGCAGGAATGAAATGGAATAGATGTATATTAACAAATGAAATAAAGTTGACCAGACAAATCAATAGCTTATATCTTGTTGTTGTAAGACACACGGCTTTTTTATTTGCATGTTCCATCCTGTGCTGTTTTATTTATTTTTTAGTTGAATAATTGGATTTTCTTCACTATCATGAATATTAAATGCTCAGATGATCAAACATGTTTTAAAACTTCTATGCAAGTCAATAGCGTGGACTTATGAACATCAAGCACATCTGTCTCATTAATAATTGGCCAGTAATTTCCGTGTGATGTGTGATGTGCAAATAACGTCTTTGATGGATTACAAGAAATTGATTTTAGAAAATGATATGTTTATGCATTTACAAAGGCATTATGTGAGCATGTGTGTGTATGCGTTGTGTGTGTGTGTGTGTGTTGGCTCCTGCCTTCTGGCCTGGGCTGCCAGATAGGCACCCAACGACCTGAATAGGATTACCGTATTTTTCGGACCATAAGGCGCACTTAAAATCCTTTAACTCTCTCAAAAATCGACAGTGCGCCTTAAAATGTGGTGCGTCTAATGTATGAATTAATTCTGGTTGAGCCTTCTGACCTAGAACCGATTGTAGATGGTACACGGCGCTCATAAATCTGTCAAAATGTTTTAGCATGGCTTTGGTAAGTTACGAAGCTTACGGCCACCGTAGTGCGCAGCATCGCGGAGTAATACGGTATGTGCTTCAGCATTAGGGTACGTGCATTCATTCATTCATTTTCAAGCGGATTTCAAACCCAACGCTATCAGTCACGCAGTACAACATGGCCATAGAGCAGCTGCGAGAGAATTCAACATTAACGAATCAATGGTACGGAAGTGGAGGAAGCAAGAAGACGCCCTGCGCCAGGTAAAGACCAAACTGAGCTTCTGACGGAACTTAAGAGTTTTGTTTCATTTCATGTGTCTTATAACCCGGTTTATATATATGAAAATATACCCGTTAGCAGTCGATCATTGATATCGCGCCTTATAACCCGGTGCGCTTTATAACTCGAAAAATACGGTAACTGGATCAAAAATGAAATGTATGAAATCACAAAATTTGCAGAATCCGCATGAAAAATAGGTTTTATAGTTAGCATTATATGTCCCAACAAGGATGGAAATATCAGATTTGTTTTTGTTTGTGGGGACATTTTGCTGGTCCCCAACTAAAACTGCTTTTAAACAAAAACTCAAACTTCCTTTTGAAAAAAGAGCCAACAGATTTGCTTTAAGTTACTGAGGTTAGGGTTAGGTGTGGAATTAATTAGTTACAGTAATTACTATGTCAGCTGAAATAGAGAAAAATGTGTGTGTGTGTGTGTGTGTGTGTGTGTGTGTGTGTATTTCTGAATGTCTGTGTGAAGCTGGAGGTGATAAACAGTGGGAGATATAATAGGTATGCACCGATCCGACTTTTTCATTTCCAATACCGATACGACACTTTGCATATCGGTCGATACAAGATATCGATCCAATACCATTGTTGAAGTAACAAACCATAACCTCACCATGTGGGAGATTAAACATCCCTTTACTAACTTTGTAAAACAGAAAATAACAAATTAACACAGATATAAATGCACTACATGTTGTCACTGGTTTGTCACTCAAACAATAAACAGTTGTGCAGGACCTTGGCACAGCATTCAAACTCAAAGTAAAAAAGCAGCCAAACGACTTAACCTATATTTACATATTATTACTTTATTAATATATAATTAATCAGTTATATTATGTTGTATATTGCAGTGCTCCACCACCCCTTGCAACATTAGTTCTGCAGATGTTGCACGTTGCCATGGAACATGTTGGTATAACTGGTGTCACAAAATTAAAGTGAATAGATCGGTCCCATGGATCTGCTTAATTTTCCCATACCCGATCCAGCTAATTTAGTTAGTATTGGGACCGATATCCGATCCTAATATCAGATCGGTACATCCCTAAGATTTAATGTTGTACGACTGCACACAGTTTGTTAATTCATTTTTTACTTTTGAATATGGGTGTGTCTTAGAGGCCAAATTATTTGGAAGGGGTGAGCTTGTGGGATGTGTCATGTGTAATGCGTTCAGAGGAGCTCAGACTAGGGGTAAAAGAAGTTAGGACAAAGACTCACACACATACATACACAGGCCAACATATATCTTACCATAGCAGTACGAGCGAGGGCGAGGGGTGGAAGATTTGGAGGTGCCTCTCATCACAAAGAGGCTGGGGGCTGACGCACTGCACGCATGCATCTGACTCGCCTGTTCCTGAATATATAACAAGTTATATTTATTTTATAGAGCTATAATAAGCAAATTACCCTGCAAAGCGTTCTAACTTAAAGATATGATATTACCTCACATACTGTACTTAATTATTGGGTGGCATTCTGAAACCTTTTGAGCTGGACTTATTTATATAATAATAATAATAATAATAATAATAATAATAATAATAATAATAATAATAATATTTATTTATATAAACCATCCCCCAAGCTCAAGGACCCTTTACATTTGTTAGAACAGACAAAATGGCAAAGATAAAACATAATTAGAAGAACAGGAAAGTGAGGAGAATGAGGAAAGAGGTGAGGAAAAATATCAGAAATGAACAGAATTAGGAGGCTAGGGCTTGGAGAGAAGGTAGGGTTTTTAGCAGTGATTTCAAAGACTACTATATATATATATATATATATATATATAGATATATATAATATATATATATATATATATATATATATGTATATATATATATATTATATATAAAATATATATATATATACATATATATATATATATATATATATATATATATTATATATACTATACTATATATATATATATATAATATCTATATATAGGCAGGCATTGGGTCATATTTGACAACACATCATTTTAGAATCTTACAGACAGATACAATTTGGAATTGAAGTAAATGTATTTTAAATAGATTTGCATGTGCGGGTTTCCTCTGTGGTGACTCTGGTTTCCTCCCTCATTCCAAAGTCATTAGGTCATTTGGCATCTGCCTCTCTATTTTGAGTAAACGAGTGTGTGTGTGTGTGTGTGTGTGTGTTGGTGTGTGCTCGTGCACTCGTAGGCACCCATCGACCCTGAATAGGATTAACTGGATAAAGAAAATGAGCTGTATGAAGTCACTAAATCTGCAGGAGCCGCATGAAAAACAGGTTTTATAGTTATAAAACTATTATATTGGACACTCGCTGCATCTCTGGACAAACGTCCATGAATGTTCACTGTTTTCCTTTTTATATGGCCACTCCAGAATAGTAATACATTTTTGTAAAAATTTCATTAGAATATTTATTTTTTACAGTTGGGCAAAAAAAGTATTTAGTCAGCCAATGATTGTGCAAGTTCTCTTACTCAGAAAGATGAGAGAGGTCTGTAATTTTTTCATCATAGGTACACTTCAACCTATGAGAGACAAAATGAGACAAAAAAATCCAGGAAATCACACTGTAGGATTTTTAAAGAATTTAATTGTAAATTAATGGTGGAAAATAAGTATTTGGTCAATAACAAAAGTTCAACTCAGTACTTTGCAACATAACCTTTGTTGGCAATGACAGAAGTCAAACATTTCCTGCAAGTCTTCACCACGTTGGCACACACTGTAGCTGGTATTTTGGCTCATCATTCCTCCATGCAGATCTCCTCTAGAGCAGTGATGTTTTGGGGCAACACGGACTTTCAACTCCCTCCGCAAATTTTCTATGGGTTGAGGTCTGGAGACTGGCTAGGCCACTTCAGGACCTTGAAATGCTTTTTACGGAGCCACTCCTTCGTTTGGGGATCATTGTCATGCTGGAAGACCCAGCCACGTTCCATCTTCAATGCTCTCACTGATGGAAGGAGGTTTTGGCTTAAATCTCACGATACATGGCCCCGTTCATTCTTCCCTTAACCACGGATCAGTCGTCCGGTCCCCTTTGCAGAAAAACAACCCCAAAGCATGATGTTTTCCACCCCATGCTTCACAGTAGGTATGGTGTTCTTGGGAGAATGCAACTCAGCATTCTTCTTCCCTCCAAACATGGCAAGTTGTATTTTGGTTTCATCTGACCACATGATATTCTCTCCCAATCTTCTTCTGGATCATCCATATGTTCTCTGGCAAACTTCAGACGGGCCTGGACATGTACTGGTTTAAGCAGGGGGACACGCCTGGCACTGCAGGATCTGAGTCCCTGTCGGCGTAGTGTGTTACTGATGGTAGCCTTTTGTACTTACTTTGGTCCCAGCTCTCTGCAGGTCATTCATCAGGTCCCGCCACGTAGTTCTGGATTTTTGCTCAGCGTTCTCATGATCATTTTGACCCCACGGGATGAGATTCTTGCGTGGAGCCCCCAGATCGAGGGAGATTATCAATGGGTCTTGTATGTCTTACATTTTCTTACAATTGCTCCCACAGTTGATTTATTCACACCAACCTGCTTGCCTATTTTGGATTCACTCCTCCCAGCCTGGTGCAGGTCTACAGTTTTCTTCCTGGTGTCCTTCGACAGCACTTTGGTCTTGGCCATGGTTGAGTTTGGAGTCTGACTGTTTGAGGCTGTGGACAGGTGACTTTTATACAGATAACCAGGTCAAACAGGTGCTATTAATACAGGTAACGAGTGGAGGACAGAAGAGCTTAAAGAAGAAGTTACAGGTCTGTGAGAGTCATAAATCTTGCTTGTTTGTGGGTGACCAAATACTTATTTTCCACCATGATTTACAATTAAATTCTTTAAAAATCCTACAATGTGATTTCCTGGATTTTGTTTTTTCTCTCATAGTTGAAGTGTACCTATGATGAAAATTACAGACCTCTTCCATCTTTCTAAGTAGGAGAACTTGCACAATCAGTGGCTGACTAAATACTTTTTTGGCCCACTGTAAGTTCAACCTGTTGCTGCAACACCCCTGGTGTAGCGTGTGTATATACAGACCTCCAGTGCTGAGCGGAGCTGCTGCTGTGTCTCAGTACCAGTCTCTTCCTCAGTGAGAGAGGACAGGGAGCCCTCACGTGTGACAGACCGGCGCGCTTCTCGTGCTTTCCTGCACCCCAGGGCTCCACCCAGCATCAATGCCATCTCCTGTGGATCCAGATCTTCCAGACTCACACTGAGAGCAGGAGAGAACAGGATTAGATGTTACTGCTATTTGTCCATTAAGTTCCATTTAACAACAAATTATTTAAATAACAAAAACCTGAATGAATGAATAGTTTACATGCAGTATGTCAGTATGCAAAAGTTTGAACAGCCCCACACAAATGACACGTTTTCTGATTTTTTAAGTGAAAAGAACTGCAAACTCCAGTCCAGGATGGAATCAAACTGGGGATCTCAGGAGCTGTGAGTTGACACTACTGCTCTCCACTTGCGGCATGAGCTGCCCTTCATCATGTTAGCATATACACATTTTGAGCATCCTTTCCAGGTGATTGACTAGTGTAAGTTTATAGAAGTTAATTAACTTAGGAGAATTTGCAGAAACATCAGTTTGTTACCTGGACAGGCAATAGCAATATTCTATGAACAAAGTTCGTATTTATTTTTCAAGAACAGTTTAGTGAAGCCAGTTACTGTGCCAGTCGGTGTTCATGTTTACAACATTGCTTCTCTAGTTGAAATCACATTTGAGCCATTCCAGCGAATGGGTGGCATTTCCATCCCCAGCACATAACACGTATACATAAATAATACAATTAACTGTAAGAAACATGTTATTATTACGCAAGGTGTCCTGCACAGTGATGCAATTGCAAATTTAAGGTCTAAGATTTCAAACATTAATAAGAAATAGCATTTGTTAGCTGTCCCTGGCCTCTAATGTTCAACTTTACAGTGAAATATAATGATTAAAATCCTTCATAAATCTTATGTTTTGCATTGTTAAGGTCACTCCATATCCCATCTATGCCTTAAATATTTTTTTCATAAGACATCCATAATATTTTACTTCATATTTTAGTCATGTCCCCAAGTTTTCACTCAGTCCTGTTACCCTAACATATGTACACGTCTGACAATTATGAAACATACCACAAGTCACATGTTCAACACGAAATTGTATCATCTTGAGCTTCTAAAGATCATGGGAAGACCAAAAAACAAGTTCTCTTTTATTTTCTTTCGTGTATCTGATGATATTGAAACTATGACGAAGAAGGTCAATCTCACCTTACTAACCTGTTACCGAAATTATTTTTAGATGTTATTTGTCTATTGTAAAAATACAAATTGTTGGTAAACCATTAGAATGTGTTCAGTGTCCTAACACTATTAGTATGGATGTCATGTGGCTACATTTTATGCATTTGCTAATTGTGTGCTAAAAACACAGAGAGATTACGGAGTAACAGTAATGGGAGAAACTACATAAAAATAAAATAAAGTTCCCTGAGATTGACCAGTAGACTTTATGAATAGTTAAATATGTGTGTTATTAGATTCAGTGATGAAAAACTATGGGAAATGAAGTTTATAGGAATCACAACAAACAAATGGCACCCATTTGGTGGAATGATTAAATGGCAAAAACTACTATTTTGTAATTCCACATGGTAGTATGTGACTGTTTTGATGTAGTCCTAAATTCCTAGCATAATAATACCATTTAAGACAATGAAGTGTAACAATCTTTTGAAGTATTAAAAAAATAATAATAATCTATATATATATTCATCCTAAAGCAGGATAATCAAATTCAGATTGTAAAAGCCCAAAGCCTTATGGAGGTTTGCACACCCCCTTCTTTAACACATCAAACTGACAACCCAAATGAAATGACATTATCACATGAAATGTATATTATCACAAAAACTGCTCACATGACAAGAACATAAAACACAATACTTGAAATATCACTCACTCTTGGCTGCAGGTTAAAATCTGATCCCAAACTACGACCAGGAACACTAGTGTAAAGCCAGTACAAGCATACTGTACAAAACAAACTGTGTGTGTGTGTGTGTGTGTTCAATACGTTGGCACGGACTGGTAGTACTCACAATAAAGCCCACACAACTGTACAAGCCATGAACAGAGGACATGTGTGAGAGATAAAGGGGACGAGGAGACAGAAACTGAATGAGTTTTAAAGAGAAAATGACTGACAGAAAAGAAATACACTGAATGATCAAAAGATATGACGGATACAGAAGTGGAAAGAAACTATCGATTTACTTTACCTTCTGGTTCCAATGTATTTTCATTCACATTAGGCTCAACACACACTAAAGCCATAGGAAAGTGAAACTCATACAGATTTGTGATTTAACACAAATCGATAAAGGTACTTTTATCCCTAAATACTATTAGACATATGAATACAAGCCTAGTACAAAAGATACCATTAAGAGTGTGTTTTATCTTCCCTGCCAAGTCCAAAATTGCTAGCATTTAGCAGACGCCCTTATACAGAGCAACTCACAATTGATACGATCTTACAATCCAAGCAATTGTGGGTTAAGGGCCTTGCTCAAAGAGCCAACAGTGGCAGCTTGGCAGAGGTGGGATTTGAACCCTGGACCTTTTGGTCCATAGTCCAGTACCTTAATCGCTAGGCTACCACTGTAACCACTGTGGTGGCATGGGTTAGAATCCCAGTGGTGCCTTTTGGCTAGGCTGGGCTTCACGTAGGTAGAACTGGCTCTGTCTGAGGAGTGTAAGATCAAACAGGGAACCACGTCCAATGCTCCCACAATAACCCCAGTCCAGCACTCATGCTTGCCCTGTGGATTTCACCCCAGGTAGACCACTATCCAATCAGTACAACTGATGTTAATGAACTGTTGAGGTTTAATAACACCAGTGTCTTCACATGTTTTTGTCTTTCATTTGCACTTTATTGAATTGTTATTGGCATAAACTACACTGAATAGCCACGTTATTAGAGACACCCCTGTATTAGTAGTAGTAGTACCTCCGTCTGCCTTCAGAACCACAAAAATTCACCATGGCATAGATTCCACTGTTGATTCCACTGTGTTGAAGTAGTTCTGCAGAAACACTGACCCATGCAAACAGGATAGATTCTCACAGCTGGCACAAATTAGACGGAAGTCGTTTAGTCTTATAGCTCGTATGTGCTAAGGCACAATGTGTTGTGTGTCTGGACACGTTAGTAGAAGCACCAGAGTTGTATTTGACTGCAATTTTCTTTAGTGTTAAAGCATTTTCATCACATTGATTCTTGATATCCTCCACTGACCATTTCATTGACAAGCTGTTTACATCCACAGAATCCCTTCTCGCTGGATGTTTTTCTTTGAGCACAACATGCTCGGTATACTTTAGAAACCGAGAGAAAACCCCACAAGGTTGGCAGTTTTGGAATACTGTCAAGTTTAGCACTGATGACCATGCCCCATTCGAAGTTGCTCAGATCGATTTGCCCATTCTAATGTGGATTCACATTGAAGCTGATCCACTTGATGCTATGCTGCACTCCAGGGTCACATGGCTAATTTCCATACAGGGACGCTCCTATCGTCAGGACAAGTGTCTCTAATAAAGTGCACTTTCTGTATCTTGTCGGTTCAGTGCCTGTTCTTCTTGTTTTGTCCACTAGAGACCTCAACAGCAAGGATATTTGAAGATATTAAAGAAACCAGTCACTCAGTGAAGGCGAGGCATCCCATGTTCCCTACTTACAAAGTATTTTCAATCTAGACTGTTCAAAATAATAATGAAAAATATGCTAATTATTTGTAAAAAAAAAAAAAAATTATGTATTGTTAAGCTTTCAAAAATCTATTGAATAGTTATCTTACAGTGGGGCAAAAAAGTCTTCTGGTGAAAACTTACAGGAAACGTTTGACCTCTGCCATTTCCAGCAAAGGTTATGTTACAAAGTATTGAGTTGAACTTTTGTTATTGACCAAATACTTATTTTACTTATGATGAACATTACAGACCTCTGTCATCTTTCTAAGTAGGAGAACTTGCACAATCAGTGGCTGGCTAAATACTTTTTTGCTCCACTGTATATTAGCCTTGTTTCAAAGACTAGAAGTTTTGCCTAATGTATTACATGTTGGTTCATGTATTTTTCTCTATTCGGTTTTATAAACCTTAATAGCACATTATTATTGGTAATAACTGGTCATTATGATATATATATATATATATATATATATATTTATATGTACATATATACCACCTTCTTGTCGTTATACCTGCGTGTGTCGTAGGCCGGATTGCCCTGCACGACTGCACCTGGCTCCCAGCTGTGCCTCCTCCATGGGTCAAGATGGGCAAGGTGGCGTGTGGCAGGAGAGCGAAAGGTCACCACCTCTGACCTGAGGGGGGAGATGGGTGGAGAGCAGACAACAGAGCATGCCGAGGTAGCAGGAGAGCAGTTGTGAAAACTTGGTGAGGAAGGAGGAGTATTTGACATCTACAGGGAGAGAAAGATAATGAAATCCAAATAGAAAAGTATTAATTATTACAAATAATGTAATTACACAGCCAATGGTACAACTGCCAGTTAAGTCCAGTTTTTAGTAGGTGACTGCAGCTACTCACCTACTCAGTATACTTCCATTATTACACTACTACTGAATACTAGAGATGCACCGATTTTCTTGACTGATTCTTTAACGTTCGTTTTTTTTTATGTATGGCCAGCCGATTCAGATTGTCTTTCTGTCTAAGAAATATAAATGACAGCATACAGAAACAACTGATAAAGAGAGATAGCAGGAGCTGTTGGCTTGTACCTGGCTCTATTCTCTCACTAGCTTTATTTTGAATCAAAGCGTTGTGCTGTTCATGTATGGCTGTGTTAGTGCCAGTGTCTGCGTCACATTAAATGTGACCGGCACATAATCAGTTATATGAGACTGACCGGTCGATCACTGGTCACAGCTGAGCACGCTGAATACCCAGCCGAATCTGATCACTGGATGATTGATCGGTGCATCTCTACTGAATACTGAACATTTAATACTAC
Organism: Ancistrus triradiatus; assembly: GCA_025084515.1. Taxonomy (NCBI): domain Eukaryota; kingdom Metazoa; phylum Chordata; class Actinopteri; order Siluriformes; family Loricariidae; genus Ancistrus; species Ancistrus triradiatus. The sequence goes on along the minus strand of JAJAGP010002643.1, from coordinate 30,518 downwards.
TGTAGGTTTGTACAGATGTAAACTTCTACTGTCTCTTGCTTAGTATCACCATTCCTTTTTGGGATGGTCGGCATCAGTTACCACTTTGCTGCGTTATCATTTGTCAATCTTTCTCCTACAGAATGGCCAACAGGATCACAACTAGTCTGGCTTCAGACCAGTACCCTCCGAAGCTGCCCTGATGGCCATTTCTGAGAAGCTTCATCCTTCCAGAGCATCCAGACTTTCACTTATCCTTCTTGACCTTGACCTTTCTTTCCTCTCCCGTCTTGGAATCACAGGCTCAGCCTGGCAGTGGCTTGCTCCCTATCATTCCCAGGCAAACCCCTCCATCACACACTCTGAAAATCTTTAATAGTAACCTTTATTAAACAGTTGTGCTTCTCTGCACATATTGCCAGACTGACCCAGTCATGCAGGTATCTCCACTTCAACATCAGGAGAATTCAAGCTTTTCTTTCCAGGGAAGCCACCTAGGTGCTTGTCCAGTCTCTTTCTGTATCAGAACTAGATTATTGCAGTGCTCTTCTGGCTGGTCCATGTGTATTTCCATGTTTATTATCAGACTCCTACATCTGGTTCAGAATGCAGCAACACGTCTGGTTTTCAATTTACCCAAGTATTCTTATGCTACTCCACTGCTGCATTCTTTTCACTGGCTCCCTGTAGCTGCCCGCATTCAAAACCCTGATGGTTGCCTACAAAGCCAAAAATGGACCACATCTTCTTACCTAAAGACTTTAATCAAACCCTGCTCCATACCTAATACACTTCGAGACACAAACTTGTTTCAACTGGCCCTCCTCTCAAGATGAAAGGAAGACAAGCATCTAGACTCTTCTTTGTACTGGCACACAGGTGGTGAAATGAACTTCCACTGGATATCCGAATGGCTGAGACTCTTGCTGTCTTCAAACAGTGACTAAAAATCCGCCTCTTCACTCAGCACTTAAGTGAAGACTGAAAGTTTTATATTAAAAAATGCTGTCTTTATGACTGTTTATGGATTTACCTACATCAAATTCTAACAGGATTTTAGTTGGGCTATTGCTTATTCATTCTAGTATGAGGTAATGCTTACTAAGATGGATAAGAAGCACTTCTCCGAATAAGGATATGTGTAAATGTTGTAAGTGCAAATATAAATGCAAATCTGTTTAGCTGAGAGTTGATCAGTATACATTGTGTACATATCTTTCTTTGTATCTTTGCTTTTTTCACCTTAGAATTTTAACCTATTGTCCTCATTGCTATGCTCTCTGCCTGGGATTAACACATTGCTATCTATTCATTCATTCATTCATTGTCTTCCACTTAACTCTAATCAGAGTAGCAGGAAAGCCTGTGCCTAGCCGGCGGCACAGGGCACAAGGCAGGAACAACTCTAGACAGGGTGCTTACCCATCGTAGGGCACACACACTCACACACACACTCATACACTATTTAATGGTTTAAAATTCGATTTATATTACAATGACTGTGTTTTGTGACTGACCTGTGAATTAAACAGGTGTGAATTATGTTAGCAGCTCTTGTGACCCAGAGGTAAGTGCCAGTAGCATCTGAGGAAACCCGGGCGGGGTTAGCAGTGTGAACTTTGGATTGTGTTCACAGACTAGACTAGGAGCACAATGGTATGCTTTGCTTTGCTTTACATGAATGGGTGATACCATGGGTTTGGAAAAACAAAAACATAAAACAAAGAGGTGATTTTACTGACATGACCTCCATATTATTAGATACCTAACATCATTCATTGTATTTGAATAAATACAAGCATTGTTTATTATTGTACTGAGATAACAAAAACTGAGATAATGTTATTTCGTCTAAGAATACACTTTTAATTATTTTTAGTTGACAGGTAACCAGTTACTGACAGCAGCCTTTCTGGTGCTATGCATAAACCACCACTACTCAGTCCTTAGGCAGAAAGGGAACGCACTACTGACCATCACAGTTTGAGAGGTGTGTCGTTCTGGGCACAGCAGTGACACCGACATGGTAGTGTATTGGTGGTACTGGTTCTAGTATCATCCCAAGCAGCAGTTAATGGTGAGTAGGACAGTGAACAGAACATGTACATTTTACATCAGCATGTAGGCTGTGCAGCAACAAAGTCCTTTTGGACTAAAATGCTGTAATTGTACATATTTTCCTTTTACACATTCTCTCTCTCTCTCTCTCTCTCTCTCTCTCTCTCACACACACAGTCTTGGTAAAGGTACCTTTGTGGTACCAGATTAATGTAGCTTTTTAATCCTACACCTTCTTAACCCTAACCCCAATGTTGACTTCACTTACCAGAAGGAAACATTTAGGCTCTTTTTGTTTTTCTAATAATATTTGCTGTTTTTGGAAACAAGAAAATAAAGTTAGCAAAATGTCCTCCAAAGGCAAAAATATTTAATAATCCTATCCTTCAGGGGAGATATGGTCCCTACAAGTATAACATATACCTGGCCATCTCCTTCTATCTCTATCATGCACACACACACACACACACACACACACACACACACACACAAACACATACCGTTTCTCTCAGGTACAGTGACTCCTCAGGGCCCATACTCAGGCTGTGTCTTCACAGCCGCTACAGATCCCACACTGGCATTAACAGTCCACTTGCCCTTGCACCTTAAAGTAAAAAAACAAACAATCTTCAGGTATATAAAACACACCTTACAAGATTATGACTGTTTATTTCCTACAATGACAGTGTAATGAGTCAAAATTAAAGGAGAGCTGACATTTTATGACAGTAATATGTTTTTTCGAGCTTGGTTTTTTTTCAAGCTTCCTTATCAAAAGCAGTCATCAACTCTCCATAAAATAATTAAAAAGATAAATACTTGCACAGACAGCATCTATTTTCACTGCCAAACCAAGTTTTACGTAGATGCTGCAGTAACCACAATAGCAGATCATCATATTTACATCGGAGTTGTTTCAGTACAGATGTGTCAGAGAAAACATGTCATACATGTAACATACATGTAAAAGCCTTCATACTTGGGTGTATGGCATTATATTCTCACACTGAACACTTGCCACTGTAGTCTATAGAAGCCGTTGTTTTGTTTTGTTTAATCCGTTTTTTAATACTGCCTTTAGAATTAAGTTTGAGCTTCCCTTTCCTTATAGCTTCTAGGAAGAGGATGTGTATTACTGCACAGTACAAAATGCTCCCACACGTTTCTATAGGCTGGCCAAAGCCACTATTTGAAGAGCTGTACTTAGTAATAAGCTTGTGTGTATGGACACGTGTGCATGTGAACTTGCCAAGAGTACTCCACTTAATCACAGTCAGCAAACTCACCGGTGATAAAGCTGTAATTAACTCCATACCACACCTTGTCACAAATTCACCTACACACTTCCACAGACAAGCTCAGAGTACAGACAGAACAAGTGGTAGTGATAAAAAGAGAGGTTACAGTGTATATGTGTGTCACACAACATGTACACAACAATACTGCAAAAAAGGACAAATTTCATAAATTCATAGTGATGATAGTTATATTTTCTGTAATGTGGAGGCACCACTGGTCGGCAGAATGTGATATGAACAACCCAGCCTCCACTCATTCACACACATTCAAACACACATTTAAAACAAGACAATGTGTAACCTAAACATCTGGTCCCAGAAAACCCAAACCTGAACTTCAGATGCAACTATCCAATTACCTGGACTTGACAACGGTGCCAGTGGAACCAAAGTGCACCTCCATAACCGACAGACCACACATCACCAGAGGCGGGATAAGAATCAGAGTGGCTCAGGTCGTACAGCAACAGACCGCAGTGCTGCAATCTGGTACATATCTTGCCTCTGGGGTCCCCACGTTACCCCCACGTTACAATGTGTTCTATTCAGAAATGACCGGTAGCTTTATAAGTTCTCACTTTACCTAGCATAATATTACCCACTGATTCATAACATATGCACTTGATGAAACAACCATAGAGCAGAAATGTTTGTGGAATCCGTGCCACAAATAACTGAAGCTGTTTTGAGAAAAGGGACGACTCATTTCAGCCGGAATCATGATTCATGATTCATGAGTCACAATTCAGTACACAGTGATTCAGGTTCACAATAGCCCTCAGAGAATGTCTCCGCCATTTTTATAGTGTTTTTCTTCATTTTTACATCTACAGTACTGTATTATTATGCAGCTGTACAATACAACTCCATTAATGCATATAACGCCTTATACACTGTGGCTCTGAGGGTCTGAAACAGATGAATTCAATTTGCATTATTTCTTATGGGAAAAATTTGCTCGGAATTTGTTGTTTTCAGTTCTCGACAAGCCTTCTGGAACAAATTATATTAAAAATAACCAAGCTACCACTGTATAGTTTCTAATAAGTTTGTTGGTAAGTGCAAATGTTTAACTGAGTTAACCATTTTGTCATGAGCAACCTCATTCATGCTACATGAGAAATTCAAAATGAAACATATTTTATATGCAACTAGTGACTGACACTATCAAATTGTATAACATCTAGGATTTTGGGTCTACTTATATGCTTGATTCTACTCTAGGTCCTCTGTAGACTATAGAGACCATCTAATTCTTACTTTGGAACCCCTTATTACAGTGTACACAAAAAAAAATGCCTCTTTATCATCAGCATTTATTAACAAAAAACATACATCTTTAATATAGTAGACAAGTACACATTTCCAATGCATATATGTCTTTGACTAATGAATGTAATAATCTATCACATGTTGCAAAAGGAAGTCTGTTGCACGTAATCTTATAACGACCTGTTATTGCTCTCTACCAATGCAGCTGAAAGGAAGTTCTAGTTATTTTTATCCTGAGAAAAAAGTGTAGGAAACAAAGAAAATACTGATGTACTCTTTCCATCAATGTGAGACAGTTATGTGCAAGCACCCGCTATAACGTCTCCAAAAATGAACACACGCAGCAAAACAAAGAAAACACAATACTTGTACAGAGACTACTTAATGACTGGAAATTACCAGAATATGTGTGAAATATGCAGTACTATTTCCACAAAACCAAAAAACAAAGCAAAAACAAACAAACTCTGGAACAGGAACATGCTGAAATACTGTATATGTATTATATATTAAACTCAACCATGGCCAAGACCAAAGAGCTGTCGGACACCAGGAAGAAAACTGTAGACCTGCACCAGGCTGGGAAGAGTGAATCTACAATAGGCAAGCAGGTTGGTGTGAATAAATCAACTGTGGGAGCAATTGTAAGACATACAAGACCATTGATAATCTCCCTCGATCTGGGGCTCCACGCAAGATCTCATCCCGTGGGGTCAAAATGACATGAGAGCGCTGAGCAAAATCCCAGAACTACATACACGAAGGCACCTGATGAATGACCTGCAGAGAGCTGGGACCAACGTAACAAAAAGGCTACCATCAGTAAACACGCTACGCCAAGAGGGACTCAATCCTGCTAAGCCAGTACATGTTACCAGGCCCGTCTGAAGTTTTGCCAGAGAGCATATGGATGATCCCAGAAGAGGATTGGGAGAATATCATGTGGTCAGATGAAACCAAAATAGAATTTTTTTGGTAAAACCTCAACTCTTCATGTTTGGAGGAAGAAGAATTTCTGAGTTTACATCCCAAGAACACCATACCTACTGTGAAGCATGGGGTGGAAACATCATGCTTTGGGGCTGTTTTTTTTGCCAAGGGAGGGGACAGGACGACTGATCCGTGGTAAGGGAAGAATGAACGGGGCCATGTATCGTGAGATTTTAAGCCAAAACCTCTTTCCATCAGTGAGAGCATTGAAGATGGAACATGGCTGGGTTTTCCAGCATGACAATGATCCCAAACACACCACTCGGGCAACGAAGGAGTGGCTCCGTAAAAAGCATTTCAAGGTCCTGGAGTGGCCTAGCCAGTCTCCAGACCTCAACTGAAATAGAAAATTTGTGGAGGGAGTTGAATCATCACTGCTCTAGAGGAGATCTACATGGAGGAATGGGCCAAAATACCAGCTACACTTTGTGCAAACCTGGTGAAGACTTACAGGAAACGTTTGACCTCTGTCATTGCCAACAAAGGTTATGTTACAAAGTATTGAGTTGAACCAAATTTATTGACCAAATACTTATTTTCCAGCATAATTTACAATTAAATTATTTAAAAATCCTACAATGTGATTTCTTAAATTTTTTTTCCTCATATTGTCTCTCATAGTTGAAGTGTACCTATGATGAAAATTACAGACCTCTCTCATCTTTCTAAGTAGGACAACTTGCACAATCATAGGCTGACTAAATACTTTTTTGCCCCACTGTATATACAGGTAGAGGTCTACAGTATGCAGTCTTGTGAGTTTAGTGGGGGGCAGTACATGAACACACATGTGGGAAAAGTAATGACAGAACTTATTCATTCATTTTCTTATCTGCTTAATCCTAAACAGGGTCATGGGAGAGCTAGTGCCTAGCCAGCGACACAGGGCACAAGGCAGGAACAACGCTAGACAGGGCACAAACACTCACACACTAGGACATTAAGAGGCACTATTAGATACATCAATTAACCCAACACGCATATCTTTGGACTGTAGGAGGAAACCATAATACCCAGAGAAAACCCACACGGACACCTGGGGATTGAACCCAGGACCTTCTCGCTGTGAGGCAACAGTGATACCCACCGAGCCACTGTGCCACCCATAAAAGAATTTACTTTAAATAAAACAAACAAAAAAAAAATAACTGACACGATTTATGTTTCAATTATTGTTCTATGAATTGCCCGAGCATTGTGAGTCCCAAGGTAAAAACAAGTGACAAAAATCTCGGCTCCAAAAAAAGCAAAATATCATGCAGTTGTTACTGTCAGGAACCACATAGCTGTTCTTTGCCAGGCCAACTGCAGCTATTCTGAAATGTTCAAAACCCTAAAAGCACAGCATATCCCTATTTCACAATCAACTATTAAGAGAATAAGTCAATGCTTTGAAACAACAGGTTATGTTGCCAGAAAGAAATCTGGAAGACCCAAGACCTCTTGAAGCAGATATCAAATTTACAATTTTCAAAGACTGTCAGTAGAATTCAAGAGCCCAGAAGACTTTTTCTAGAAGAACAATAACCAGAATGTGGTCTATTGTAGGTTTTGTGTCTAGAAATTGAATTAAAAGGCCATCTTATCATCATGTTATCTAAGGAAACAACAAGGACAAAATTAAGTTTCGGGCAGAATATGGAACACTTAATTCAGAGTAGTTCAACAGAGTTGGGCTGGTACTGGTAAGCTGCTTCAGAAATTGAAAGCCAATTAACACTTTGGGGAAGAGTAATGCAGAAAGGCTTGCTTCCCATAACTGAAAAGCTATTTTATAAAAAGTAACAACAGCATTTTTTAAAGGCTATGCTCTTGAGAAAACCACCAAGAAATGGCCTGAGAATAAGTCCATCAGGCTCATGTTTTGGCCTGGTCAATGTCCAGATTTGAGCCCTACAAAGAAAATTTGGTCTCCCATTTTTCATCTACATGATAACTGTTTGAAACCATTACCACTGAGTGGAACAACACAGATGTCCACAAGTTTATCTACAAGACTTAAACATTTAGAGAAATCAAAGAGAAAGGCTAACCCAAACTAAGGTACTGTATAAGTTAATCTGGCTAATTTCCTGCCCAACTATTTGCTGTTGAGACCATTAAAAGCATAAGCTTTTGCTTTAGGGGCTGGTATTGGAAAGGACTTCATGATACGATACACATCACGTTCCAGGGGTCATGATACGATTATATCATGATACATTGCGATATGGTACATACTGCAATATATTGTGGTATTCCACAGCTGAAACTATAAAAAGAGCTGAAATATAAGTTACAGTGTGTAATGTGAATCGTCTTAATACATTACATCATATTGATAATTCAAGGAACAAACGGAGTTAAAACACTGTACTGTGACATCTACAGGAGCGGAGATTGTAGTTTACACCCTTAAGCAGTTGCCTATTCTGCTATCCCTGATTCCACTTGACATTCGCAGCCACATGTCATTTCTATTATGGTATTATCATTAACAAACCATGGAAACCATGTGGAAAACATTCTATGAGTACGTAATCATGTTATCTCACTTTAAAGGCAGCCAGCTTCCTTTCACTGTAAACATACTCAAACATTTCTCCCTGTGTTCAGGACTATCATACAGCCTATCCCTTTTCCCCTCTCTTTCAATTCCAGGCCTCTCCTCAAAACCTAGCTGAAATATTTACTCATTCCTCCTTTTTCAAGCAGAACAGCTCAAGTTCCCACCCAGTATCTATTCTACCGTTGCCAAGCTGGGGAGGAAATGGATTCTGCAATATGTCTTGTGTCTATATGTCAAAACATGATAAGCATAAAAGACAGTACAGTACTGCAGTACAAAGTATTATATCAGATGAACTTCTGTAACACATCATGTTAGTATGTGTAGAAGAAAACAAGGTACTGCATTCACACATAGCTTAAGGCTACATAAAGCTGAATGTTTGGAGTCAAAACATTATTCACTTCTTTGTCCTGTTCCATTCCTGCTATCCTGCTGGTGTTAATAAACATTCATTCATAATTCTGATGTAACCTTTGCGTCACTGTCCCTCTCCCGAAGAGCAAACACTTCTGACAATGGCAGTGATTATGTGCACATTGAGTAAGAGTGAACATGGGCAGTGTGTGCGTGAGGGTATTGTGGGTTAGCAAACCCTGCAGGTGCATCATAAGGATGCTACAGCTTGATTCATGTCTTGATATACGCTGGTCACCTTAGAAACCGTATTAGCATTCATAACAAAGGCAAGCGCATATCTTATCAGCAAAAGCTTTATTTTAAAATGCAGTACCTTCAGCCATGAGCAGCAATCATGCACACACCTGAATGCATCTAAACCAAGTCAAATCAAATCCAGAAGTACTTTTTCTACAAGTAGCCGTGATATGAAAAATAGTCTGATGATTTACAGGACTTCCATGTTGCCACAGCAGTGGCAATGTGACTGTAAAAACATATTGGTCAGTGAAAGGAAAATATTGAGTTCATTATTCATTATTCACGATTCACAATTCAGTATGCAGTGATTCAGGTTCACAATAGCCTTGCTCAGAAAAGATGTGTTTATTCTTACATCTACTGTATTCTTAGTGCAAATAAGTCTCCATGGGTCCTAAAAAGGTATATATATATACAAACACACTGCCTGGTCAAAAAAAAAGGGTCACCACCTGGATTTACCTAAGCAAATAGGTAAGAGCCTCCCATCGGATAATTACTGCATTGGTGATTATGCTTCAGCTGGCAACAAGATATTTAACCCTAACTGATGCAGTGATGCATCTCATTTGTTAAACAACCATGTCAAAATACACATCCTGTGGTTGAGGAAAAGATGTTCATCTGTTTCAGAAGGGTGAAATTACTGGTATGCATGAAGCAGAGAAAACATCTAAGGAGATTGCTGAAACTACTAAAATCGAACTATTCAATGTATTATTAAAAAGTGGAAGGACAGTGGGGAAACATCATCTTCGAGGAAGGAATGTGGTCGAAAAAAAATCCTGAATGATCGTGATTGGTGATCACTTAAACTTTTGGTGAAATCAAATCGTAGAAATACAACAGCAGAACTCAGCGAGAGAAATAGTAGTGGTGACCCGAAGTACATGATGTTCTGTCTGCGATGAATACCAGAAAAGTCATTAAAAGAGCAGTCCTGTTTCTCCCACCTCCACCACATATAGTAGGTAGTAACGCCACCTGCCAGTTATTTTCCAGCCATACAAAGCCCAAACTTCTATATCTTTGAATGGGGAGAGAGACTACAGTGGTGTTTGAAATTTGTGAACCCTTTAGAATGTTCTATATTTCTGCATAAATATGAGACCTAAACACATCATTCAGAAGTCCTAAAGTACGATTAAAGAGAGAACCCCGTTAAAACAAATGAGACAAAATAGTATACTTGGTCATTATTTTTTATTGAGGAAATGGTCCAATATTACATATTTAGTGAGTGGCAAAAGTATTGTGAACCTTTGCTTTCATTCAGTATCTGCTGTGACCCCCCACGTGCAGCAATAACTGCAACTAAACGCGACCTGTAACTGTTGATCATTCCTGCAGACCGGCTTGGAGGAATTTGTAAGCCCATTCCTCCGTACAGAAACAGCTTCAGCAAACCTCCTGGGATTGTTGGTGGGTTTGTTCCTCACATTAGCTGCTCACTTCAGGTCCCTTCCCAAACATTTCCATTGGATTTAAGGTCAGGACTTTGACCTTGGCCATTTCCAAAACATTAACTTTATTCTTCTTGAACCATTCTTTGGTAGAACGACGTGTGCTTAGGGTCGCTGTCTTGCTGCATGACCCACCTTCTCTTGAGATTCAGTTCATGGACAGATGTCCTGACATTTTCCTTTAGAATTCTTTGATATAATTCAGTATTCATTGTTTTATCAATGATGGCAAGCCGCCCTGGCCCAGATGCAGCAAAACAGGCCCAAACCATGATACTACCACCACCATGTTTCACAGATGGGATAAGGTTCTTATGCTAGAATGCAGTGTTTTCCTTTCTCCAAACATAACGCTTTTCTTTTAAAACCAAAAAAAAAGTTCCTATTTTGCTGTCCCTTCCATCCACAAAACATTCTTCCAATACCTTCTTTCTTGGCTGTTCCACGTGATCTTTAGCAAACTGCAGATGAGCAGCAATGTTCTTTTTTGGAGAGCAGTGGCTTCTCCTTTGCAACCCTGCCATGCACACCATTGTTGTTCAGTGTTCTTCTGATTGGTGGACTCATGAACAGTAAGCATTAGCCAATGTGAGAGAGAAGCCTTCATTTGCTTAGACGTGACCCTGGGGTCCTTTGTTGACCTCGCCAACTATTACATGCCTTGCTCTTGGAGTGATCTTTGTTGGTCGACCACTCTGGGGAGGGTAACAATGGTCTTATATTGTCCTCCTCCATTTGTACAGAATCTGTCTGACTGTGGGATTGGTGGAGTCCAAACCTCTTTAGAGATGGTTTTTTTGTTTTGTAAACCTTTTCCAGGGGCCTGATGAGCATTCAACAACTTTTTCTGAGTCCTCAGAAAATCTCCTTTTTATTCGTGATATTGAATTACACTTCCACAAACATGTGTTGTTAAAGAGCAGACTTTGATAGATCCCCGTTCTTTAAATAAAACAGGGTGCCCACTCAACACCTGATTGTCCATCCCATTAGATTGAAACACTTGACTCTAATTTCACCTTCAAATTAACTGCTAATCCTAGAGGTTCACATACTTTTGCCCCTCACTAATATGTAATATTGGATCATTTTTCTCAATAAATAAATGACCAAGTATAATATTTGTTTAACTGGGTTCTCTTTATCTACTTTTAGGACTTGTGTGAAAATCTGATGAAATTTTAGGTCATATTTATGCAGAAATATAGAAAATTCTAAAGGGTTCACAAACTTTCAAGTACCATATATATATATATATATATATATATATATATATATACACATATGATACCTAGTTTTCATTTTTAGCAGGATCACACTTACTTCACATTTCCCTCACTATATTAAGACAGAAATACAGTTTTACTACATTTGAAGGTAATATTTTATTCATGCTGGCATCGGATTAATACTCTCTGATGTAATGTTTTTGTAATTAAAGCTCTCTGACTGCGTTTGCTCTTTGGTACAAAGTGTATTTGGTATATTTATTTTTTATTTAGGCACACAACGTTTTGCACTATTGTTACAATACACAGCACTACAGTGATCAAGTGGATTAAAAAATAATTAAATATTTTATCACACTATGGTCATTTATCAGCAGCTAATATCTTATGATTGGAGACACTCCCTAGTGCTGCTTACACAACTGTGGAAAAAAAAACAAGAAGACCAGCAAGCCAACTTCATGCAGTGATGCCTGCAGCGTTTCATTATTTGGATCAACTTGCAGACACATGACTAGGGATGTATTTTGGAAGGATTGTGCAACAATGCACTGTAGAAGAAGAAGAACAAATCACCAAAACTTAGTGACTCGAAAAATGTTTTTGTTTTTTTTGTTATGAATCCTCTATTTTGGTTTGATGTACCCAAAACGCAGTTGTTTGGGAGGTGTTCGGCATTCACATGTAACACATGGAATAATTCTGAAACCGTACTTGAACTTTAGACATGTTGGTGCACTACATCTTGAATTGCCCCTTCGTCTAAAGTTATGGATTTGTGCAATTTTCCCCCACAGTGTATTTGATCAGGTTATACAGTGACACTTATGAACACACAGTTTAGTTGTTTCGCATCAGGTCCCTTCTAATGCATTACCATGTTTGGTTGAAGATTTTGATGATTCAGACAAATACATTACTGCCAAGGTTCAAGCAGGGGCAAAGATTTTTCATAGCACTGTACTTGCAAATCCATGACAGTTGTTTTAAATCTTTATTGACTCAAAAACACGTTTATTGCTGCCATTAAACCACCAGATCACATGTAACACATGGAAGAAAGAATTAAGTAAAACCGTCATGTTCAAACAAGTAAGATTTGTTGGCTGCACATTCATCAATGACCCTGGGGACAAATTCACTTAATGGGAGGGGGGAAATGGAAGACGGGAGAGGACACTGTTTATCAATTACAGGTACACTGGGGCAAAAAAGTCTTGAGTCGCCACTGATTGTGCAAGTTCTCCTACTTAGAAAGATGAGAAGTCCTGTATTTCATCAAGGTACACGTCCCCCCAAAAAAAAACACTTCAACTATGAGAGACCAAAATGGAACCAAAAACAGGAAATAACATTGTAGGATTTTTAAAAGAATTTTAATTGTAAAAGCATGTGTGGAAAATAAGGATTTGGTCACCCACAAACAAGCAAGATTTTCTGGCTCTCACCGACCTGTAACAACTTTTCTTTAAGAAGCTCCTTGTTTCATACAACTTCGTTGCCTGTATTAATGGTACCTGTTTGACCTTGTTATCTATATAAAAAAGACAACCTGTCCACAGCCTCAAAACAGTCAGACTCCAAACTCAAAACTCATGGGCCAAGACCAAAGAGCTGTCGAAGGACCACGGGAAGAAAATTTGTAGACCTGCAGCAGCTGGGAAGAGTGAATCTACAATAGGCCAAGCCCAGTTGTGTGAATAAATCAACTGTGGGGAGCAATTGTAAGAAAAGGAAGACATACAAGACTATTGTGATTGAATCTCCCTCCCCTTGATCTGGGGCTCCACGCAAGATCTCACCTGTGGGGTCAAAATGATCATGAGAAAACTCTGAGCAAAAAATCCCAGAACCTACACGGAGGGAGGCCTGATGAATGACGTGCAAGAGAGCTGGGACCAAAGTAACAAGGCCTACCAAATCAGTAAGGGGTGGGGGGGCACCTACGGCTGACAGAAAACTCAGATTCCTGCAGTGCCAGGCATTCCCCCCTGCTTAAGCCAGTACAATGTCCAGGCCTCGTCTGAAGTTTGCCAGAGAGGCATAGGTTGGATGATCCAGAAGAGGATTGGGGAGAATAGAAATCATGGGGTGGTCAGATGAAACCAAAGTAGAACTTTTTGGTTTAAAACTCAAATCTCGTGTGTTTTTTTGGAGAAGAAGGAATGCTGAGTTTTGGGGGGGCATCCCAAGAAAGGCACCATACCTACTGTGCAGCATGCAATTGGTGGAGGGTGGAAACATCGCATGCTTTGGTGCTTTTTTCTGCAGAGGCGAACAGGAACGACTGATCCGTGGTAAGGGAAGAATGAACAGGGCCATGTATCGTGAGGATTTTTTTAAGCCAAGAACCTCCTTCCATCAGTGGGAGCATTGAAGATGGAACATGGCTGGGTCTTCCAGCATGAACAATGATCCAAACACCCACTCGGGCAAAGCAAAGGAGTGGCTCCGTAAAAAGTGGCATTTCAAAGGTCCTGAAGTGACCTAAGCCAGTCTCCAGACCTGGGCGGGGAGTGGGAAAGGGGGGGGGGGGGGGAGTTGAAAGTCCGTGTTGCCCCCAAAACATCATGCTCACTGCTAGGAGGAGATCTGGCATGGAGGAATGGGTCAAAATTACCAGCTACCCGTGTGTGCCCAACCTGGTGAAGGGAGCTTACAGTAAACATTTGAACCTCTGTCTATCATTGCCAGCAAAGATTATGTTACAAGAAGTACTGAGTTGAACCCCAAAGTTTTATTGACCAATTACTTATTTTCCACCAGTAATTTACAATTAAATATTCTTTAAAAATCCTACAATTAGGTGATTTCCTGGATTTTTTTTTTTCCTCATTGTGTCTCTCATAGCTTGAACTGTACCTATGATGAAAATTACAGACCTCTCTCAAATCTTATTAAGTAGGAGAACTTGCACAATCAGTGCTGATTAAATACTTTTTTGCCCTACTGTATGTGCAGCACAATGTCCATTTGCATAGGCATCCATGATGCGATAAGGTTTTTATCTTTGTTATTATTAAGGTAATTAACCTACTTAACACGTATACTACCTTACAAGATAACCAGTTGTAGTATGGCAGATATAAGGACACATGAAACAGTGCAGCCTCTGGAGCAGAAAGTTTAATAAAACACATGTGGCATCAGTATGAGCACACCGAATGCTGAGTAACGTTTGACTGGTACCACTCTGGTGAATTACGTGTACAGGACCTGCACTCCGCAGCTCAAGAGCCATGTGTGGTTTGTAGGACAGCTGTGGACTAGTTTCTACTGGAAAATTATTTTCTATTTGTGAATGCATCACAGGGGGAGAAACAAGCAGAGTCTGGTGTACTGCGTCTTATCAACACAGAACACCAGAGAAATAAGTGGAAAGAAAAAAAACCTGCTTCTTTGCAACAGAGCAACCCTCGTTAAATGGGCTCCTTTCTCACAGCTTCTCAGTTAGTTCCCTGCTCACTTCTGAAGTATCTGCACATTGCACCTGTCACTAAAAACAGTTTCTAATTCCATAAATGTGTGGATGTGTATGTTGAGCAACAGCAAGAGCAAAGAAAGAGAGCGAGAGAGAGAGCATGTAGTAAGGAGGAGCTGAGTAAATCAATGTGAAGCAGGCAGTGTTAAAGATCAATGATTTTAGCCATCATAAATAGCAAAAAAAAAAACAACTCGATATCATAACTGGTGTTTGCAGGAAGAATGGGACAAAATAACACCTGAAACACTAAAACGCTTGGTATCCTCGGTGCCAAAACATCTTTTAAGAGTGAAAAGTGCGGTGAAAAGTGGTAAATGCTTTATCGTCCCAACTTTCTTTGGAATGTATTGCAGGAATGGATGTTTATCAACAAATTAAATGAAGCTGACCAGACAAAACATGAGATATCTTCTGTTCACACTGTCTGCAATGAAATAAAAGTCAAAGGAAATGTAAGAAACACTGAGTTTTATTTATATGCATTTTCCATACTGTCCCAACTTTTTCTGATTTGCGGTTCTAGAATTGTTAAGTGTAGTATATAACATGGTGTTCAGACAACTTCCAGATTTCATAATGTGCAACTGGATGTTAAGCAACACACACCTGTAGTTGAATCTATCAAAATTCATTCATTCATTCATTCATTCATTTTCTTACCCACTTAGTCCTGGTCAGAGTTATATCTAAAATTAAGTCTTTTTGGTGCAGCCACAGTACATTCTATTTAAGTTTCCAAAATAACCCTGTACTGTAGGTTTTTGTGATAATTCCACAAATGTGTGTTATGATCCAAACATCTATACTGACTTTTGTTTTAGGGTTTAGCATATTGACATTTGAAATCATACTGACATTTCAAATACAGGGTACAAAGCCAAAGTTGGGTGCAGGTAGAGGTGCAGCACCCCTAATTGTAGTAGTAGCCTCCTTAGTGATTTAATAAATAACTAAAAATATAAATTAATAATAATAGCAATAAGAATAAGAGATGGCGACATGGTGATGCAAGTGGTTAGAGATATTGCCTCAAAACTTCAGAGATACCCAGTTTGATTCCCAGACTCCACCTGGGTGCAATTTGCATGTCCTCCCTGTGTTTGTGTGGGTTTCATCCAGGTATTTAAATTTCCTTTCACAGTACGGAGACATGCGTTAGCTTGTGTCTCTAAAGTGTCCCGATGTGAGTGAGGGTGTATGCGTGTGTGTGTGTGTGTGTGTGGGAATGTTTACAGTACATCATGGGGGCCAAACATCATCCCCAACAGGACAGAACGTTTTGACCTTTCTGGTCCCCACAGGCACAACTGCTGTTTGACAGAAACTGCAAGTTTCTTTTGAAAAAACAAAACAGCCAAAATATTTACAGGTTACTGAGGTTAGGGTTAGGGTTAGAATTAGCGTTAATTAGCTAGAGTAATCATTATGTTTACGGAAACTCCCCACCAGGATAGCGCGACATATGTGTGTGTCCTGGATTATTGCCCTGACTAGTGTTGGATGGACCCTTGCACCCTGTGGTGCCAGATAGGTCCTCGGCTCCCTGAGACTCTGAATTGGATTAAGCAGGTTTGAAAATGAATAATAATATAATAAAATAATTGTAGTAACAATAAAAATAAAACATAAAACAAAGGATCATGTGTAAAATATTTGTCTCATTTGTTTAACTGGGTTCTCTTTATCTACTTTTAGGACTTGTGTGAAAATCTGATGATGTTTTAGGTCATATTTATGCAGAAATATAGAAAATTCTAAAGGGTTCACAAACTTTCAAGCATGTACGTAAAACAGTGGTGTACGGTTGTACCATTATATATTTTAATTTATCACTAATAAAAATTTTGTGGAGAAAACCAATTAAATATTACCAAAACCAGAGGAGAGTTAAGACACACATGTTCAGGTTAGTATTTTGCTAATGTTTTATCTGTTTAGATTTTACATCATCTTCTATTGCGTCTACACTTTTAAATGTTTCTATTTGATTTCATTCTACTGTTTTACTATTCTTTTATGTATTCTTTTGTTTTTAACACTATTTTATGTTTATTCTGTTTCTTGTGTAAAGCACTTCGAGAAACGTTGTTTGAAAAAGTGCTATATAAATAAATAAATAAAGCTTATTAATTAATTTAACAACAGATTAGCCAACCAAGGACACTTCCGCTAATGACTCTACACTAGAGACGTTGCACACACATATGACAAGTAAGTGTCCAGTTCTGAACAGACTGGATACACCATCCATTGTTACACCATGTCATTAGCAACATGCTGGAATGCAAAGCCCCCAAAAGCCACATTTAAATCCTGTAATTCCAGGTGAGACATGGGTTTATTGGTAACATTGTCACAGTGCAGCTCTTGTTCCTGTATTCTTGCTGCATGAGAAGCCGAAAATCAGTCCGTCACATAATCAGTACATTTATTACAAGGCTTGTGAGAGGGCTGTGTTCAGCATGCCCAAAATGAAACCAAAAAAGTCGCCCCAAAGTAGGTACAACCATGAAGTCCGCTGTGCTACGCGAGCCAGTCTTTAAAGTACCGTGATGATGGAAACATGCCTGGGCGCGCTTCGTTTTTGAAGTCAGTGCGAGCACAGACCAGCGGAGGAGTGGGCATGGGGTAATCATGCTCTGCTGCGACTGCAGGCAGCCGTGCTCAGTGTGAATTAGGGTTAATTATCACTTTCCAACCCTGTTATTATAGTTTTTGTATTTTTTATTAGTTATAACTGCTGCCTTTTTCCTTGTTACTTACATCAAAATGTCTTCAAAAAGTTAGAAAAATATATTTTTGAATTCATTTCGATTTCAGGCTGTAGAACAAAAGCACTATTTACATTTAGCAGACGCCCTTATCCAGAGCGACTTACAATTGATACAGTCTTACAATCCAAGCAATTGTGGGTTAAGGGCCTTGCTCAAGGACCCAACAGTGGCAGCTTTGGCTGAGGTGGGATTTGAACCCCAGACCTTCTGGTTCATAGTCCTGCACCTTAACCACTAGGCTACCACAGTCCCACTTCAATCCCAGTCCCCAATCTTCAATCCCCAATCTTCAGTTCCACACTATTTCAAAGGGGTATGATGATTTTTTATACGCAATGTAAGTACAGTGATCCCTCACCTGTCGTGGGGTTACGTTCCAGAGACCCCTGCGATAGGTGAAAATCCCCGAAGTAGCAGCGTAATATTTATTTTATTATTTATATATATTATAAGGCCTTATAAAGGCTTTATAAACACAACACCACAGAGCGACACTACGCCGTCGATGTGAAGTGGACAAGGAGAGATGCTGAACGTATGGGCACAGCACAGGAGAGCAAACAGTACTGCATTTCCATTGTGTACATATATATCTATATATAGATTTTTTTTTTTAACGCGATACAGTGAAGCCACAACAAGTGAACCGCGATACAGCGTGGGACGACTGCACACCTGTGTCCAAAACCTGAAAGTTTTTTTCTAAACAGAAAAGAGAGAGAATGTTTAGGGGAACTCATTACTCACCTTCCTGCCCCTGACCATCTTGGCCTGTGTTGTGTTTTTGTTTCCTTTACCTCCACTAATCTGTCTATCCCATGACCACCTCCTGTGCCGTCACTCACTCTATAAACACACCCTCCCCCGTCCCTCTTTTGTATCTCTGTGTCTCACTCTCTCTTGTCCTTTCTTATTTATTGAGGAGGAGGGCCCAAGTAGAACCACAGTCGAGTCCAAAATACCACTACAGGTTCTTTAAAAGATTCCTTTTCCAATCATTATTTTGCCAAAAAAAGCCAACAAATATGTGATAGCATTGACTGAAAACAGCATTTAATCATTTACAGATGACAGCAATTTAAATAACATCTGCAGCATGACAAAACACTGATTTGATGGGAGACTTTCTCAAATAAGTTTAAGTTCCCTGTTTGAGGTTTTAATATTGCAATTCATACGATAAAGTACGGAATTGCAATATTATTAGAAAACTGTATGAGGGAAAAACAAAACATAGTTTGAAAATGATCATTTAAATACTGAAAGCTTTTCCATTATTTTGTAGCAACAAAATCCATTGATGAAGCTAGTTTAGAAAAACTTTAATTCTATATAACACTTAGGGAGTTTTTCCTTGCCACTGTCGCCCTAAGCTTGCTCAATTTGGGATTGGATGTAGATATTAGAAGATAATCTAAACTTGTAAAGTTGCTTTGAGACAATGCTCCATTGTAAAAAGCGCTACATAAATAGATCTGACTTTAATAATATTTTCTTTTTCCATTAATAGTCCTATTCTTTCTCTATTTGTTAATCCATAAGGGATATAATGAGAGTACATTTCTGAATTACAACTGGCTGAAAGTTGTTCATATTTTAGCACCTCTTTTGCTAAAAGTTTCCCTCCCACTGTCAATAAACCTCCCACTTGGATCACTACTCACTGTCATTGCTCTTTATGGCTCACTTTGTCACAGCTGTCTCATGAAATCACCATATGTACTTTTAAACAGGTGACTGCTTAAAACTATAGTGTTTGATGGGCTTTTTTGCTGTCTAGATGTATTTATTTATTTATTTTTCTGTATGTTTGCTTGTTATTATTATTATTATTACATTAGTAGTAATAGTAGTAGTAGTAGTAGTAATATTAAAAGTACTATTATTTAATTGTCCTTAATTATTATAAGTGAAATTAAGCTGTTTTCTTTCCAGTAGCATGGCACTAGCATCACTACTTTTTAAAATGAAGCACTGACAAAGACTATGACACGATGACCCTGGGGCCAGAACCCAGATTCAAGTTAAGCTACAATAAAATGAGTCTGGTGACGAAGCGAACCCATGTCCTTTGGAGGTCCCAAGAAGGGAACCACAAAGGGGCATCACCCAACCCCCGGGTCAGATCTCAGGACTTTATTGTCTGTGTATCCGTGTTCACCTCACCAGGGGATTCCCTCTTCCACATGTAGACCAGCAGATTGCATTGCATTACAGTACTGTTCTGTTTCAATGATTTGGTTTGGTCTATTCATTTATTTAATGTCACATCAGCATCAATGGCTATTATTGACAGGAGCAGGTCATATCAATAGTAGTCAAACATACTCACATTAGAGGCAATTTAGAGCAAGAAATTAACATGAAGCATGTCTTTTGAATGTGTGAGGAAACCGGAGTACCCAGAGTAAACCCACAAAGACACGGGGAGGACATGAAAACTTTATGGTCGACCACAGGGATGAAACTTCTGACACCGGCCCACCTGTATTATTCCAATAATGACATAAATTAGTATAAGATTCTGATCAGCTACACTTTCAGAGTGCACCAAGTTCAAGCCTACATTGCCTAGCTTGTTTGCTATGCAAAGTTTTAAAAAGTTACTTTCTGTCTCTAGTAGTGTGATTTTTTGAGTACCTTATCCAAATGAAGCATTTTGTAATCTCAAAACAAAAAAACCATGCTTTCACCAGTTATTCCTGTTAAAGCCATGAATTCAAGGTAGCACACATGACTACAAAAATGCAGACAGAGCAACAAGTGTAAAACATGAAAAATGTACACAATATTGCTGCACAGTTCTTACTAGACAAGTGCAAGACACAAACACAACGTTTTATTACACTGATCTGTCTGATTCTGGTTTTCATGGGTCCTATCCTCTTAGCTCTGTTTCTCTCTCCCCATGAGATCACCTTTTTAAAGGGTGTTCTTTGGGCATAATATCCATCAGTCTTGCACAGTGGTCTCAGGTAACAGAAGAGTACTGGTGTACTGGCCAAACACAATGCATGTCTCTCCTTCCGCTTACACTCAATTACACATACTTTTCTCAGGCTCCTTGCTAAAGCCTTATGTTTCCAATACTTTAATCACTCACTCATTCACTTCACAAAGACAGAGAGGCACGCAGAGGAATGAATCTTAACTGAGCAACAAAATATGAGTCCACGCTCCTCCAAATGCCCGCAAAGTAGGGCTGCACAACATCGTATTACAGACACAATATCGTAGTGCAGTTATATTATTTTGTATTACAATGGTGTCATGGTACACTATGATCACCTTAGCATAACTCAATGTTCTTGCCTTTTCACACACATACAAAGTACAACTAAACAAGATATCACATGGCCATTATACTGTAATTACAGACTGCTTTGCAGTACCTTAAAACACATTTGTGTGTTCATTACTCGCTTGCATCATTGCAGCAAAATATATACAACCATAAAAACATTGACGACAAACTAGGATAACGAAATCATCTGCATATCGAGGCCCTATGTAACACTGTCCTTCCAATATCACTGCAGTAGTTAAAAGGAAACCATTAAACAAAGCGATCAAAGGTTCACTGGTTAGTGTATTAGTCATTCCATTTATAGACTGGATCGTCTCAAGTGCATATCGTCTCACTCATAGTTTACACCACAGCTAAGAATCATCATCGTCACTTAAAACTGTTTAAACGTATGTTTAGTACATTTGATTTTATTTACATTTGATCACTCACACCACAATTTCAGCCATATTATACATGTGTCTGAGGCACTATGAACAACCAAATCTTTTTCTAATTACATCATGACACACAGCTTCTACTGCAGCAACCGCATTTTGGGTAAAACAGTCGAAAACATGGTACAATACAAAAGTTTGGTGATCAGGTGATACGAGCCAGTTTATGTATTTTGTGTGATAAAAGACATATTTGGATAAACACATGTTCTAAAAGTATTACACAGCATTTTTTCCAGGACACATCTTTAGTGAAATGTTGTGATCCGATCCTTATCGGATCAAAACAACAACTCCTTGAGTGTGTTTACATGCACTTAATAATTTGATAATAAGAAAATCAGATTTTGTCAGTAATCCGAACATCGAGTTTACAGGCACTTGGGTAATCAGATAATGGGAAAACTCCAGATTACCTGACTCATGCAATAATCGGATTTCAACTTTGCAACCAGCCTCAATCTAATCTCAAAGAATGACGTGATTAAAACTTTAATAATTAAATAATGAAATGACTCATTTCTTCAAGCATACACTGCATTTCAGAGTCTCCCCAAAAAGTGTTTGGTAGCTGTTTCTTTGATGCCGCATTTAATTCCAGGTTTGCCAGATCCCGCCACAGAAACAAGCGACTGGGTCTATGGAAACAAGCCATGAAGAAGCAAAGTAACCTTGCTAAGCCTTATGTCTCCAATACTTTAATCGCTCACTCATCCACTCCACAAAGACAGAGAGACACACAGAGGAATCTTAACTGAGTAAGAAATCATTGGTCATTCAGTTGCAGAAAACCCGACATCTGGACATTCAGTGCCAGGAAACCATCTGGACTGTCAGTTCTAGGAAACCATACATCTGGACCTTCGGTTCCAGGGAACCCTACATCTGGACTGTTGGTTCCAGAAAATCATACATCTTACATTTACATTTACAGCATTTAGCAGACGCCCTTATCCAGAGCGACTTACAATTGATACAGTCTTACAATATAAACAATTGTGGGTTAAGGGTCTTGCTCAAGGACCCAACAGTGGCAGCTTGGCAGAGGTGGGATTTGAACCCTGGACCTTCTGGTCCATAGTCCAGTACCTTAACCGCTAGGCTACCACAGTCCACAGTCTTGACTTTTGGTAGCAGGAAACAATTAATCTGGACCTTCAGGGTCAGAAAACCCTACAACTGGACTTTCAGGTGCTGAAAATCCCCACACCCTGAAATCAGTGGTGGCCAGGAAAATGAACGCATCTGAATTGTCACCAACTCAAACCCGTGTGGTTCAGTGACATTTTGTTGATTCACAGCACCCTGCCACCCAGGTTTGTTTTGCAGCTCTGGTGAGGTGAAGATTCAGTTGCGTTTTGAAGTCGTGTCTGGTCTCCTGGCACAGATTAGTCCAGTGTGTTTTCTCTGCAAGATAATCCAGATGTATGGTCTCCTGGCACCATTCAATTCAGCTTTATGAGTTCCTGGGACGGTTAAATTCACCTGTATGATTTCCTAACACAGTTAAATTCACATATATGATTTCCTGTAGCCGTTAAATGCAGGTGTATAATTTCCAGGAGCATTCAAGTGTGTAATTTCCTGCTAGGGAGGCATGGTGCCTCAGCGGTTAACGCAGTCGCCTCAAACCTCCAGCATCCCTGGTTCAATCCCAACCTCGGACACCGTCATTGTGGAGTTTGTATGTCCTCCATGTGTCCATGTGGGGTTCACTCCAGGTACTTCGGTTTCCTCCCACATTCCAAAGATGTGTGGTCGGTTTTGAACTGATTGTTTCTAAAAGTGGTCCTTTATTGGTTGGGGTGGGTATGAGTGTATGTGCCCTGCGATGGATTGGCACCTTTGTCCTCGGGTTGTTCCCGCCTTGCCTCACCACAGCCTCCCAAGGGTCAGCTCTCTTTGGGTGGGCTGGCTGTGCACCATCGTAGACCAGGGGAAAAAACACCCATGTTCATTACTAGCATTCCTATGAGAGTCAAGGCATGGATGGATTTTTTTTATACTGACTTAAGTCAAGAACCCCTGTGCTTGAAACATAGGTAAAAACTTTTCCTGCATTTCAGGCTGGCCTGCTGTTTCGTCTGCTTGTGATCACGCGTTGACTGGCATCATGCATGTGTCACGGCAAAAATTGTGGTGAAATCAGAGAAAACTGTAACGACAGGCCATCAGAGATTGCATGCAAACACATCAAAGCAGTATAGTAATATACAACACCAGTCAAAAAGCTCAGAAACAACATTAACTGCAAGAAAACCACTACAACTGAAACAGCTCACCTATAAGTTTAAGGAGTGCCTGTGTGTAAAATAGATAGTCATTAGTTTAACTGCCAGGGTCTCTGTATTTGTTTCATAAAATATGTCATTATCATTGTCTGAAAGGTATGAAATAAATAAAACAGTAGCTTTAACACTTGAGCAGGGAAAAAGTGACCAAGTGATTGAAAAAATCAATAATAGGACTGTGGTTAAGGTACTGGGACTCTGGACCAGAAGGTCCAGGGTTCAAATCCCACCTCTGACAAGCTGCCACTGTTGGGTCCTTGAGCAAGACCCTTAACCCACAATTGCTTGGATTGTAAGACTGTATCAATTGTAAGTCGCTCTGGAGGAGGGTGTCTGCTAAATGCTGTAAATGTAAATAATAGGGCTAGAAAATAGGAAAACTGTTGCACTGTGTACTGACAGTTGATTAAAAAACTGTTAAGTTGGTTTGCAGTCCGTCACAAAAGACTGAGGTGGGCATCCTGAAAAAGAACAAGACTTGACTTGCAAGTGAGCTAAACTGTGGAAGCTTTAAGGGTCTTGCTCAAGGGCCCAACAGTAGCAGCTAGGAGGATCTGATAGTTGAACTCACATTTTGAACTGCAATTAGTTGTCCAGACACTTAAAGACTCAAACGCCCAGTGAGCCGAGTTAACCTGTAATAAGGATGGTGGATTTCTAACTTGTGGAAATATCTCGACATGGATATCTTATCATTGCAGTGCCCTGCCCTACTAAAGTTAACTAGGTCTGAAGAAGCGGAGCGGAAAGGTGAATCACTTCTAACCAGAAAGACACGTTAACTCTGGCGAAAGTCGCCTTTTGGTCTCCCATTTGTTTTTTGTTTTGTTTTAACTATATGAACTTTCCCCTTAACACTTCTACCAAACACCTAACGGTCTGACTGGGCTTGTACCATTTTTCCAAATTCCATTAAAAGAAAAAACCTCACCACATGCGAATATCGTAACTTAAAAAATTTATTTTCCTCTTGTATCACAGATAGCGTGGATTAAGCGCTAAATGCGTTTAAGGTTTACCTGTGAGATCTCTTGCGCACAAAGTAACGCTAAAATCCTTCTCGGTGGTCTCTGTCTGAACTCGCCGCTCTGACTGAAGATAGGCGCTCTCGTTTCAAAAGAGTTCTTCTGGAAGTTTCAAAAGTATTTAACAACAGCAAAAAGGCACTTTTAAAAAAAGAAAAAACACAGCCTTCGGGTTATATTGTCCGCCCACCGTCTCCAGCCGTACAGGTGGACTGTGTTGATATGTTTGTTTCTACAGTGGCCACTGCGTTCGAGCACCACCACACGGGAGGTCCTTGCCATTCGGGGTTGCCAGATTGGACTCCAATCCCTGTCATAAACCACTAGAGTGTTACTGCACATAGTACGGGTTGAATGAAAGAGAGAGGGAGAGAGAGAATGAGATAATTGTTGCAAATCCTCAATCTGGCAACACTTGGCATCTATTAAGTGGAAGCCCTGTAGAAGGAACAGAAGTTCCCCTCTGCTCTAATTTGTGTTACTATGAAGAACAGCTGAAGGGAGGGTCGGGTTGGTAACGCCGATCATTTAGCAAGCTGTCATAAACGGTGTTATTACATATTCCTCATTGATGAATTCACTGACATGTTGTGCTTGAGCTAAAAGTAATCACTAATATCAATCAATGAAAATAACTCCGTAGCCCAAACGTGTTTTTTTTTAAACGGGAAAACTCTCATGACGTTACCACATACAGTATTTCTATTGTAATGGGAAAACAATATGTCGTAATCTAGAATTGTGGTTACGTTTTTCTAGTAAATAGGAGGCTAAAAGTGTGTCAGCAGAACTGAAGCCTGAGTGGCATCTACATTTACATTTACAGCATTTAACAGACGCCTTATCCCAAAGTGACTTACAGTTGAATTACAGTCTTACAATCCAAGCAATTGTGGGTTAAGGGCCTTGCTCAAGGACCCAACAGTGGCAGCTTGGCAGAGGTGGGATTTGAACCCTGGACCTTCTAGTCCATAGTCCAGTACCTTACCCGCTAGGCTACCAGAGTCCCTACATACCAAAACAGAATAAAAAAATTTAATTGTTTAGTGTGAATATATACACTACAAAAATATGTTTTCAGTAATTACAGTCACTCATTTGCTGCTGTCTAACAAATGTTTAGCAAATGTATTGAAACGCTGTATAGAATCACTGTTTATACATACAGTACAAAACGAGTTACTCAAAAAATGCTGTAAAAACTGCAGCATTTTGCCTTTAACTTATTATTGTAGTTTATGGTATTACCCTAATAACTAAGAGTACCACAGCTCAAGTGGTGCAGCAGTTTACTACAATGTCCCATCACCTGCAGTGCCCAGGTTGCCTTCTGGCCCCATAGGTCGTAACATCCAGGTAGTCACAAAAAATTGTGTCCTTAGAATTTACACAATGTATTAAAAGTAAAAGTAAAAGTAGGTAAAAGTAATGCAAAGTAGTCAATTTGACAAACTTGTTAAATAATATTTGGTGAACTATTTTCAGGTGTGCATGAGAGTAAAGAAGCTCAGTATTTGTGCACTCTCATCCTCTGCTGAATTGGTGGAGTTATGACTGACAAGGACAATTGGCAACCTTGAGGTAATATTGCTGTCCATTTAAAAAATCAATAGTGACTCAAAAGCACTTTGCCAATAACAGTTTCAGTATAATTTTGTCTTCTCCTGAGCAACGTAGTCCGAAGTGAATGTCAACCAAGACCAACTGAACATGCAGTGGGGGACAAAGGTCTGATGCCACCAGTGAAAATTCTTGTTTAGAAGGATTCATACAGCAGGAGGATAATAACCCAAAACACACCTCAAAGCTTTGTAACACTACTCGAAGAACAAAGAAGACCAAAGAATGCTGACTGTCATGGACTTTCCTGTCATGTACTGCCAAGCACTCAGTAACATCATACAACCCCAAATCAGAAAAAAGTTGGAAAATGCAAATTAAAATATATTGCAGTGTTTCTTACATTTACTTTGACTTTTATTTCATTGAGGAAGGTATGAACACAAGATATTTCAAGTTTTGTTTGCTCAACTTCATTGATATACATACTGTGCAAATCTGACTGTGTCTTAGGCCTTGATTTGATTAGATATATACAGTGGGGCAAGCCAATGAGTCAGCCAATGATTGTGCAAGTTCTCCTACTTAGAAAAATGAGAGAGGTCTGTAATTTTCATCATAGGTACACTTCAACTATGAGAGACAAAATGAGAAAAAAATATCCAAGAAATGACATTGTAGGATTTTTAAAGAATTGAATTGTAAATTATGGTGGAAAATAAGTATTTGGTCAAAAACAAAAGTTCAACTTAATACTTTATAACATAACGTTTGTCGGAAATGATAGAGGTCAAACGTTTCCTGAAGTCTTCACCAGGATTGCACACACTTGTAGCTGGTATTTTGCCCATTCCTCCATGCAGATCTCCTCTAGAGCAGTGATGTTTTGCTGTTTTGCTGGTCAACACGGACTTGCAACTCCCTCCGCAAATTTTCTATGGGGTTTAAGGATCCATTGTCATGCTGGAAGACCCAGCCACGTTCCATTCTTCAATCCTCTCACTGATGGAAGGAGGTTTTGGCTTATATCTCACGAGACATGGCCTCATACATTTAGCAGACACCCTTATCCCAGAGGACTTACAATTGATACAATCTTACAATCCAAAGCAATTGTGGGTTAAAGGGCCTTGCCAAGGGCCCAACAGTGGCAGCTGTGGGATGCAACTCAGCATTCTTCTTCCTCCCAATTATCAAAGCAAAAAGTCTATTTTGATTTCATTTGGACCACATGATATTCTCCCATCCTCTTCGGATCATCCATATGCTCTCTGGCAAACTTCAGACGGGCCTGGAAAATGTACTGGCTTAAGCAGGGGGGACACGCCTGGCACTGCAGGATCTGAGTCCCTCTCGGCATAGTGTTTACTGGATGGTTAACCTTTGTTACTTTGGTCCCAGCTCTCTTCTGCAGGTCATTCATCAGGTCCTCTGTGTAGTTCTGGGATTTTTGCTCACTGCTTTATGCTCACTCATGAGTTCATTTTGACCCCATGAGATGACGGATCTTGCGTGGTGAGGCCTCAGATCGAGGAGATTATCAATGGTCTTGTATGTCTTCCATTTTCTTACAATTGCTCACACAGTTGATTTATTCAACACCAACTGCTTGGCTATTGTAGATTTGATCTTCCCAGCCTGGTGCAGGTCTACATTTTCTTCCTGGTGTCCATTCGGGACAGCTCTTTGGTCTTGACCATGGGCCTGCTGAGTTTGGAGTCTGACTGTTTGAGGCTGTGGACAGGTGTCTTTTATAACAGTTAACGAGGTTCAAACAGGTGCCATTAATACATGGTAACGAGTGGAGGACAGAAGAGCTTCTCAAAGAAGTTGTTACAGGTCTGTGAGAGCCAGAAATCTTGCTTGTTTGTGAGTGACCAAATACTTATTTTCCACCATGATTTACAATTAAATTCTTTAA
This sequence comes from Ancistrus triradiatus, assembly GCA_025084515.1. Taxonomy (NCBI): domain Eukaryota; kingdom Metazoa; phylum Chordata; class Actinopteri; order Siluriformes; family Loricariidae; genus Ancistrus; species Ancistrus triradiatus. The sequence goes on along the minus strand of JAJAGP010002643.1, from coordinate 2,222 downwards.
AAATCCTCCAATGTGATTTCCTGGATTTTATTTCTCATTTTGTCTCTCATAGTTGAAGTGTACCTATGATGAAAATTACAGACCTCTCTCATCTTTCTAAGTAGGAGAACTTGCACAATCACTGGCTGACTAAATACTTTTTTGCCCCACTGTATTTAGTAATGGTATAATAATAATATATAATTATTTCTTAGTCTCTTTATTAGAATACAACCTGAAAATTCAGACTTTTTAAGACTTACACATATTCTAAAAATGTTGGGATGGTAAAGCATTTACAACTTTGTAATGTTGCCATTCCTTCTCACTTAAAAGACATTTTGGTGCAAAGGATACCAATCCATGAAGCGTTTCAGATGTTATTGTGTCACGCTCAGCGCGCACCGCCTCAGCCGCCTTTTGGACCAATCGGGAAGCCCCAACGCGATCGGACTGATTATCGCCTTCAGCTGTGGGGCTTCCTATAAAGGCGCGTTCGGCGGAAGCCCACACCGCGGATTATTGATGTTGCACCATGCCGGTCGCATCCCGCATCCCAATGCGCTGCACCTCATCTCGCGTCTCTACGCGCCTCGCCGCCTGTCGTGTCTCTACGCGCCTCGCCGCCTATCGCGTCCCTACGCGCCTCGTCCTATCCAGGTATCGTGCTGTGTAGCTTACTTCCGTGTTTTCTTTAGTTACCACCCGTTTTCCGTCCTGGTATAGTTTAGGTTTACCACCTGTTTTCCTTCCGTGCCAGTTTTCCGACTTCGGCCGTATTTATGTTCCACACCCGTTTTTGGTCCTCTTTTCTTTCCGTTCGCTGTGTCTCCTTTTGTTGGTTGTTTAATAAATAAAAGCCCTTTATTTTGAACCTGCATTCGTCTCCTCATTCCTCTCGCCTCCCGGCGTTACAGAATAATCCGCCTACAATGGAGACGGCAGGTACCCCTGATTTTACGTTTCTCCTGGGCCGTTTCAACGGCGATCCAGCCCAATGTCGGCCTTTTATTGAAAATTTCATCCGATATTTTTGCATAGTTCCGTTTGGATCCGAGTACGCCAGGATTTCTCTGGTGGTTCTTCACCTCACTGGTGAGGCTCTGATCTGGGTCACCCACCTGTGGCAGGTCCTCAAGACTGGTACCATAGGGCAGTTCCTTGTGGAGCTGGAGATCGCTTTTTGCTCACCACGGGGCATCCCGGACACCAATGCCGTAAGTTCCGATGCGTCAGAACACACTCGCCCTGCCCGCTCAGCTCTGGTTGGTGGATCCCCAGCTTGCCACCAGCTGGACCGCTTTAGTCAAGCGTCAGCAAGCGCACATAGCGTCCGATAATCCGGTCCCTAAACGCTCTGGTCCCGTGTTAGAGCCATCAGTCTCCCCGGTTGCACAGGTGGCGCCGCCTGGCCCCACACAGCAGTCCTCTGCGCCTTCGGACCCCGCGTCTGAGTCAGAAAGCTGCACGCTTGGGGATCATGCGCACCGGTCGCTGCCGCCGACCCCTACGCCTCGTCCCAGACCGGTTTTAGCGCCGCCATCGTTCCTTCGCTCCCGCTCGCGCCTGTTCCGGCACCACGGACTTTCACAAACAGACGGTTTCTTCACTCGCGATTGCACCCATTCCCGCACCTCGGAAGTCCGTGCCAGTATCTGCTCTGAGGCTGTCTGTTTCAGGACCTGTGTCTGCTCCAAGAGCAGCAGTACCAGTGCCAACACCGAGAGTGAAGGTTCCCATGGCCGTGCCGAGGTCAGCAGATCCAGTGGCTGCATCCAGGGCGTCAGCAGTCTCAGAGGCCTTCCCAGAGGCCGTGCACCCGTCTGAGGCCTTCCCCAGAGGCCGTGCACCCGTCTGAGGCCTTCCCAGAGGCCGTACACCCTTTTTTTCTTCTTTCTTTATGGGATGTGACCATTGCTAGTTGCACATCCAGTTCAGCTATTCTCATGAAGGTGACCACTACAAATCTGTCCCCTCGGGAACATCAAGTGTTTATCTGCATGTCTATGCCTCTATTGGGACTCATCTCATCTCCACATGTCCTGAGCACCACCACCATAGGTTGCCTGGGCCATCCGAGAGCAATCCTTTTGGAGACCTGCCTTGATCATTGCCCGTTGCAGTCATAGATGTTACACCTTTTGGGTTCAGGTCAGGTGACTCATTGTACCAAGCCTCTTAAGATCAGTGTCAGTGCCATGCACTCTGAGAAATGTGCCTTGAGGTGGTGGTTATTCTCTTTA
>JAJAGP010002642.1:0-104702 GCA_025084515.1 Ancistrus triradiatus | reverse complement strand
GCCGCCCAAGGAGGTTGGGTCCCTTTTTGAGTCTTGGTCCTCCCAAGGTTTCTTCCTATAACACTCAGGGAGTTTTTCCTTGCCACTGTTGCCCCTAGGTTTGCTCAATTTGGGATTGGACGTAGTTATTAGGAGATAATCTAAACTTGTAAAGTCGCTTTGAGACAATGCTCCATTGTAAAAAGCGCTATATAAATAAATCTGACTTGACTTGACTTGACCTTCAGTTGCTTAGAAGTCACCCTGGGGTCCTTTGTGACCTCGCAAACTATTACATGCCTTGCTCTTGTAGTGATCTTTGTTTGTCGACCACTCTTGGGGAGGGTAACAATGGTCTTGAATTTTATCCATTTGTACAAAATCTGTCTGACTGTAGAAGAGTCCAAACTCTTTAGATATGGTTTTGTAACCTTTTCCAGCCTGATGAGCATCAACAACTCTTTTTCTGAGGTCCTCAGAAATCTCCTTTGCTCGTGCCTTGATAGACTTCCACAAATGTGTTTTGAAGAGCAGACTTTGATAGATCCCCTGTTCTTTAAATAAAACAGGGTGCCCACTCACACCTGATTGACATCGCATTGATTGAAAACACCTAACTCTAATTTCACCTTCAAATTAACTGCTATTCCCAGAGATTCGCATACTTTTGCCACTCACTAATATGTAATATTGGATAATTTACCTCAATAAATAAGTGAGTGTTTTAGGTCATATTTATGCAGAAACAGAACATTGTAAAGAAACTGAAAATTGTAAAATATAAATGTCAAGCACCACTGTAATATGATTACTACAGACATTAGTTTCTAGCTGAATGCTGCATTTAGTTATAAGTTGCTTAGTTATAAGTAAATGATCTGATCACCACATGACATAGTCTATAAAGGAGCTAGTATTGAACAGTAAATATATAGTCCAAAGCAGTAATTCCTTTGGGAAGCTAGGATGTTTTCCTAAATAATATATGTAAACTAGGGCACAGCTTTATGGGTAAAAAGATTTTCGTAGGGGGTCTAGGGTTATCACTGCATGGAAATTAAAACAATAAGTAAGTTTTTTAAAAGTTCATATTTTTATGATGAGCATTTGTATATTGAACTGGAGAGAGAACATTTGGACATTCAGAAATTCTGTTTGCTACTGAATGCAATTATCACACAGTCTTCTTGCTGAATGCTGCATTTAGTTATAAGTTGATGTTAAGTAAATATGATCACCACATTACATGATGACCATGAGGGAGCTAGAACAGTAAATATATAGTCCAAAGCAGTAATGTCTTTCGTTAGCCTTGGCAAATTCTGAAACAAACTGATGAATGTCCACATTGTCAACAATTTAATAATGTCACTACAGACATTACAGTATGTTTGCAGCCTCATTTTTAAAACTTTTCTGGTAACAAAAAGACAGGGGCATTAGTAGGATGTCAGGGTGGGCTTGGATTGTTTGTGTTTTCCTAAATAATATATGTAAATTAGGGCATAGTTTTTTTTTAGGGGTAAAATATTTTTATAGTGGGTCATTACCCCGTGAAAATCTAAACAATAGGTAAGGTTTTTAAACGTTCATATTTTTATGATCAGCATTTGTGTGATGAACTGGAGAGGGAAACTTTTGGATCTTCTGTTGTAGTAGGCTACAACAGATTAGAACTCACAGGGTCGGGGTACCAGTGTCTGAATGATGAACTGTGATAGATCTGCCTAGGATGTCTATGCCCAATATTAGTAGATGCAATTACATTTATTTATTTATTTATTTATTTTTAGTCACATTTGTGTAGAAATGTAGAACTTGTAGAATGTAACTGAAAGCTAGCTAGGAGTACTCACCAATAAAAGTGTGTAAGAAAGTTGTGCAAGCTAGAGTATAAAGAAATTCTGTGTGCCTACTTGCTGAAGGCTGCATTTAGTTATAAGTTGATGCCAAGTAAATGATCTCATCACTACATATAACATGATGACAGTAAGGGAGCTAAACAGTAAATATATAGCTAAATGCAGTTACATCTATGGGAAGCGAAAATGCCAGTTTCCGACATATAGTAATAAAGAACTAGTCTGCCGTTAGCCTTGGTAAAGTCTGAAACTGATCATAGTCCAGATTATTTGTGATAGTTGTATTTTGTGCAAATCGACTAACCCCTTTTCCTTAAATAGGGAATTGATCTGTAGAGAGGGCTGAGATTGCAGGACATGGTAGAAAGAGCTTTTTACTCCTGAATGCATTTGTGTACTACAGCAAGTTCTGCATGAGTGGACAGCTTATTGAGCAACTTTTACCACAGCAATTTCACTGTGCAAGCTCATACTTCTTTGCTCTGTGCCTGCGAGCACCTGAAGCAGCTTCATGAAAGTGTGTTGACTTTGGCAGGAGAAATGTTGTGGCCCTCATTAAATCAACATCTCCACAATAGCAGAATCAACAACACTAAATATTTCTCTTTTAAAAATGTAAGTGCTAGTTTGACCACTTAAGAGGTCTGGTATTTTTACATTGATAGAAGTGCTCCTCCCAGAACAATCCACATCTCGTCTCCTTCAGTGCCCCCCAGTGAAACGGTAATCATCTGCCCTGCAGCGCACAAATCCACTGTTGTTGACTTTAGACTGTAGAATGGCTTTAGCGTCCCAAGCACATGGAGAAGTTTTCAAATTTCAAAGTTGTGTCTGTTTAGCTGTGCAAGACCACATGCCTCTGTACTGAGAACAAGAGCACTGCTTTCCTCTACTATCTGCGACAAAAGACTAAACGATACTTTCCTAATTGTCAACAGTCGACTTGGTGACATCATGATGACTGTTCCAGCAAATATCTAATAGCCTTTTAAGTGAGTGAGTATTGTACATGTGTTAAACAATGCCTGTGACAGAACGTAGTCAATGAATCAGACCATTCAAAGAACTTATGGAATGTCTGTGCCTATTTTATGTTGCACAAAGTCTGCACATTGACCCTCACCCCAGACTTCAATGAAGCTTCCTCATGACAGTAAGACACTAAATGGTCAGCATTATGTCCAACAATGTGGTATGTGGTACTTGATATGCTTTTAGTGTCCTCAGAGGAGCATTTTGCAGTTTTGGGAGTTTGGGAATAAGAATCAGAGCTAATAAGTATTATTTGGATTACTAAAAGCTGCTAGCAATAAACAGGTTTTGCAGTTCACTTAACCACGCCTATACCACATATGTGAGGAAGTGTCATGGTTTGGCAATAATGAAAGAAGCACCGACAAAGCACATCTACCTTTAAAATGGCTAACAGTAAAGTATTCCATGTTGTGATGACAAAATGAACATGCAAAAAAGTGTGCTACTGTGTTTAATACCATTATACTACACAACAGGTACATTTAATGATTCTAAAACATTAAGTAAAACACTCACATGGACTTCATACCACCTTCCTGGTCGGGCAAAGGACCTGAATTGAGCTATAGTAATAACTTGGCAAATGACTGGGCAAATTCACACATGCTCAGTAGACCTTTTCTTTATTCAAATTACAATTATAGCAGTATCTCTGTTCTCTACCACCTTGGATTAAATCGAATTTGGTTCTACACGCACTTTGACTAGAAAAATTTGTCTTGCTTCTCGTCTTTTGCTCGGTATTCAGTACACTTGCTTAAGCTTATATGTGTTGAGCCGCACAACTTATTTAAGCAGAAACTCGACTCACAATTCATGCTCATGAGTCACGATTCAGTACACAGTGATTCAGGTTCACAATAGCCCTACGCTAATAGATCTATGCTATGTTTATTGCAGTACTGCATTCCTGGTGCAAATAAGTCTCCATGGGTCCTAAAAAGGTTAGTGTAGAAGAGTTAACCGAAAGCAAAACAGGAATTAAATGCTCCAGAACACAGGTACAGTTATCTTAGCAGCTATGCAAGCACCCAGAGTTCATCAGTAGAGTGTTTTGCTTGTACTTTTCACTTTCAATCCATTACTCCATTACTAAAGCAATAAGGCACGAGAGGGTGTGCATTATTGTGAATATATCACAGGAAAGAGGTGGAGGGCCGTAACGCCTCTTTCCTGTGATATATTCACAAAAACGCACCCCTCAGTCACAAAAACGCAAACCCTCAGTCATTAAAGTCGAGTAACAGAATTACCCATAACTGTTTAGTATTCAGACAATAAACACAAAAATATTAATTGATAAGTTTGAATTTATTAAAAAGAAAGTTTATTTACATTGAGCAAATAAAATGGGTCGGGTTTACAAGGCAAGCTGTTACTAACATCCACTATTCTACTGACTGAAACAAATCGGAGTGAGATCCCGATGTTATAACCAAAGTCTAGGATCCCGTTTCATTAGCGATTATAAATTTACATGATGAAGCTCTTAATGTTAATCTTATCAGTCAGAAATGTAACGACCGAGTTAAGAGCATCAGCAGCTTCTCTGGGTTAGAGCTGGACTTACAGATAACAAACCTGTCAGATCAATGAACGCCCGATTAGCCGTGCATGGTGTTTAATGAAAGACGCAGAGTTTAACTCCAGCAAATGACATATGTGTGAGGGATGAAGCTGATTCAGGTCATTTTTGTTGATGGGACCAAAACTGATCTTCAGTCTCGTTGCTCTTCAGTCGAGATGTGAATCCATTAAGAGCCAGGATGTTTGATTTAAAGGACTGACTGCATTTCGCTTTTCCAGCGCTTCCAAATCCTAAAGGTGATAAACCTTTGGCTCAGGTGGTCATTAATAGCTTCATCTTCCAAATTCATATCGTTTTCAAAAGCAATAGATTTTATAAACTAATTATAGCTTTCATTTCGGCAGTGTTTTACTCATTATAACTTGGCTGCTTTTTCTGGCCGGCGTCGTTACGTGTGTGCCGCGGATTAATACTTATAGAGCGTCGGTCACAGTGTCGTTATCGTAAATAATGTCACGGCGGAAAACGTCTCTCAGCCAATCAGATTGCGGGGTCGGAACTAACTGTGGTATAATCAATCTTAAATTACATTAGATTTTTTAACACTTCATTATAAAATCAGCTTTGTGTTAATCATTTTGGTCAACTGTGTGTTAATGTAACATTAACTTATTTATCATTACTATCCTTTCCATATATCCGCTATGATACAGTATAAACAGCTCTAACAAACACTTGTTAAACTCCTCAATTCATGATCCATTTAACTTATGATGGATTTGTCTGAACATATACCCCTCATAAATCAGGGAGCACCTGTATAACACAGCTGCATTAATGCATACAATACCTTATACATTGTGGATTTTCTGGGAGTCTAGAACTGATTCATTAAATTTACATTATTTCTTATGGGAGGAATTTGGATGAGAACCAAAGTACCACGGCACTGTATATGGTTATGGTTATGTATGGATAATTCCATGAGACTGGTTAGTTGTAAGTAATGGTAAAACTGGTGCAACCTGTTCTAATCTGTTTGGATAGGTCTTGTATAACTGCTACCAGTTCTGTTAGTATCTCTCAATGCATAATATTATGTACAAATGTTATGTATAAAGGAGATATTTTTAGAGGCATGAAATATGAAAATACAACACTGGGCCAAATAGCAATTTCAGTCAAGTGACCTTCTTGTACAAGATAACACAATTGAAATGTATATTTATTCATGGACTCTGCTCAAGGGTTCAACAGCTGCAGCTTGGCAGTTCTGTATCTTGAACCCTTCTGGTCAATAGTCCAGAACCTTAATAGCTGTGAGACCACAGTTCCATATTCTCCCAATAAGGCACATATTCAGTTTTGATGCCTGACATTAGTTTGCATCTATTATAGCAATAATGTTCTGTATTTTGTACAATGCATTAAATGTTAGACAGGATTTTACATAAAATATTACAGTACACATGAACACACCTTAATAATTTGATTGTCAAACTGGCACAGGGCAGTTTCTGAATTTAATTTTAAAAAATTGCCATTTTTCATATAAACAATTGGAAAAATAAAAAATTCTGTAGAGTTAGATCTACAGAGTACATTGGCTTGGCATTACAGGATAGGTAAAAACAAATAACCTTCAATTTAGTGCAAAACCAGCACACAGTACCAGAGGTTGCAGACATAAGCACATACAGTACATATGCACAAAGCTAACAGGCATGAAAGTTGGACTCCACCAATCCACAATCAGACAGATGGAGGAAATGGAGGAAACTCAAGACCATTGTTACCCTCCCCAGGAGTGGTCAACCAACAAAGATCACTACAAGAGCAAGGCGTGTAATAGTTGGCGAGGTCACAAAAAACCCAAGGGTAACTTCTAAGCAACTGAAGGCCTCTCTCACATTGGCTAATGTTAATGTTCATGAGTCCACCATCAGAAGAACACTGAACAATAATGGTGTGCATGGTAGGTTTGCAAGGAGAAAGCTACTGCTCTCCAAAAAGAACATTGCTGCTCATCTGCAGTTTGCTAAAGATCACGTGGACAAGCCAGAAGGCTACTGGAAGAATGTTTTGTGGACGGATAAGACCAAAATAGAACTTTTTGGTTTAAAAGAAAAGTGTTATGTTTTGGAGAAAGGGAAACACTGCATTCCAGCATAAGAACCTTATCCCATGTGTGAAACATGGTGGTGGTAGTTCTACCAAAGAATAATTAAAGAAGAATAAAGTTAATATTTTGGAATGGCCAAGTCAAAGTCCTGGCCTTAATCCAATCGAAATGTTGTGGAAGGACCTGAAGCAAGAAGTTAATGTGAGGAAACCCTCCAACATCCCATATTTGAAGCTGTTCTGTACTTCACAAAGGCTGTGTTATGTGTGTTAGTGGTTTTGATAAAAAAAAAAAGAAGAAAACATTTTTGGATCCAGTGTGTTGATATCTTATGTAAACACAACAAGTGAAGAAATAAATATGAGGTCGAACTGGAAAAAAGATATCAGGCACTTGCATGATAACATTTTTTAAATGTTTTATATATAGGAAAAATCAAAGATATGCAAATATGCCAAAATGGCCCAGGGGGAATGGCTCGGAGGGTAGCACCACTGCGTCACAGCAAGAAGGTACTAGGTTCAATTCTAGGGTTTAGGGGCCTAGGTCCTTTCTGTGTGTCTGCATGAGTTAACTCTGGGTACTCCGGTTCCCCCCTCACAGTCCAAAGACATGCATGTTAGGTTAATTGATTACACTAAATGTTACGTGGGGGCTTAAGAGCTTGGAGAGGTTACAGGGAGCTATTGCCGGCTTGGGGAAGCTACAGGAAGCTAATGTCGGTTTGGAACAGCTATAGGGAGCTATCGGCGGCTTGGAGAGGCTAGCGGAAGCTAAAGCCGGCTTGGAGAAGCTAGGAGCTATCGCCGGCTCAGAGAGGCTACCGGAAGCTAACGCCGGCTTATGGAAGCTAACACAGGAGTATACACCAAATAAACAGCCACTTACACGCGGGTGCAGCCATATTAGGGCAAGGACTGCGAGCGCAAAAGTATAGCGGACAAAACCGCTTCAAAGGGAAAGTCCAACGAGCCGGCAAAAACCCAAAGGATAATCCAGAAAGGGCAAAACGGTAGCAAGAAGGTAATCCAACGGGAGAACTCTGGAGCAGAGCTGAGTCAGTGTGATGGCGGGCAACAACGTAAACAGAGACAATGCTCGCACAAAGCCGAGGTGAAAGCGTTTTGTTTAAATAGTGTCCGTAATCACAGACAAAACACGTCTCAGGTACGGTCGCGGCCATCGTGCTTGCGTGTGGGATTGTGGGCGCTGTAGTTTCTATCTGCCCGCGGAGGTAAGATCCCGCTTCGGCCTCGGCACGTAACACTAAATTATCATTCACTTGAGTATGTATGTATACATATGTGTATGTATGTATGTGTATATATACTGTGGGACTGTAGGACTATATGACTAGTCTTGATGTAAGCTTGTGTGTGTCGCTGAAATGGCTATTGATGTTGATAGGGACAGTAAATAAACCAAATTAACAAACAAACAAAATGGCACAGAAGGGATATAAAGCTTAAATTTTAGCAAATTGTATTTGAGTAGAAGAAATACATAACGCTACTTCATGAGAACAACAGAACAGGCTTAGCAAGTGTTAATGTGGAGATAAAAAAGAGACATCTACTCATGATAGCTGATGGTTTTCAAGTATATTTCAAGTAAATTTGAACAAAACAAAGGTGCATAATGTGATTAAAGGATACAATTCCAATTATCCTTCATTCTTGTCCAGTGAACACTTTATTTTAAATAAATGTGTAATAATGCATCCATAATAATGCAGCCAGAATAATGCATTTTCTCAAAAATACGTTAATGTTCAATTTCAACTAATAATTCCCTACAAAGAAAGAAATTGAGCTTTAAATAATCTATGAAGCCCCACTTAAAATGTCATTAAAGGTTCTCAGACTGTTCACTAAAATGTGAGAGAAAAAATACATCTCAGTATCCAGTCATGGTGACATCAGAATCTAGTGATTAGACAGGATTATTTTTACATTTACATTTATGCCATTTATCCAGAGCGACTTTCAACTGATACATTCTTAAAATCCAAGCAATTGTGAGTTAAGGGCCTTGCTCAAGGACCCAACAATGGCAGTGTGGCAGAGGTGGGATTTCAACCTTGGACCTTCTGGTCCACATTCCAGTACATTAACCACTAGACCACCACAATCCCTATTTTACATAAAGGAAGTAGATTTCTAGCTAAGACTGCGGCAACCTCACTGTACTCAGTGAGGAATGATAATCTTGAATTGGATAGTTTTGGAGTTAAAGAAATTACAAGGTAAATTACAATAACCTTCCAAACACACCTACTGCATGTGAATTAAGTACTCCTACCAGAACCAACAGTAACCAGAGTTCATTCATAGAATGGTAATTGACTAGTGAACTAAACTAGACTCAGAGCACAGATGGTCAGATGGCTGCTGTTCACACAACCTGATTTCATAAAATCTACAGATCACCCACCCAACCACATTTTGAGGAATGTTCAGATTATCCATACAACCATGTTGTGTCGAATCTAAAGACCAAATTCTAATCTAAAGATTGAATTCTCTGAAAACTAAATCTACATATTATTCACACATCCAAAACCTAGTGGAACTGTGGTGGACTAGTGGTTAAGGTACTGGATTACAGATCAGAAGGTCCAGATTTCACATCCCACCTCTGCCTAGCTGCCAATGATGGATTCTTGAGCAAGACACAATTGCTTGGTTATAAGACTGTATCAATTCTAAGTCGCTCTGGATAAGGACTAAATGTAATATATAAAAGCTATAAAATGTACAGATTATTCATAACCTTAATTTCAAAATTTCTTTTAGTTTTTTTTTTTTATCAGCAGAATATTCACAAAACCCATTTTTTCTAAAATCAACAGATTCTTCTTCTTCTTTCCTGGCGCCTGTCCCGCCAGATGCGGGGTCCGCCCACCACTTTGATGCGACCGAGAATACTCCAGCCGATGCATCGCTCCGTCTGTCACCAGAGACCACACTCAAACCAGGCCAATTTAGTGCAATCAATTAACCTAACATGCATGTCTTTGGACTGTGGGAGGAAACCGAAGTACCCGGAGTAAACCCACGCGACCACAGGGAGGACATGCAGACTCCACACAGAAAGGACCCAGGTTGCTCCACCCTGGGATTGAACCCAGGACCTTCTTCCTGTGAGGCGGCAATGCTACCCACCGAGCCACCGTGCCGCCCCAAAATCAACAGATTATACTTAAAAATTTGTTTCACAAAACCTACAAATTATTTAAACAACCTTATTCCTCAGAGTCTACAGTTTACTCACATAACCTCATAAATCTACAGATTGTTCATATACAGGTATCTGCGCCGTTTAACGACCACGTTATGTTTTGCAAAACAGGTCATTGACCTGAATGGTCATTGACCAAACATTATCAAATTCATATTTTTTCCTGCTGCAATAATATAATTATTAAATGTATTTTAAGGTACACTGTGTGCAAATGATACATAAATGTATTAATGATACAAAACACTGCTGACTGCTGAGTTACTGAAACGACTTATACTTCTGTTTGACGGAAGCAAAAAATGCATTGATGGGCAGTATTATGAACAACATGGAAACTCAGACAGTGAGCTAATGTGAACAGGTTTATGTAGTTATAGGTTACACAGGTAGAAGGGGGGCAAACAAATGAATACTATTTACAATAGAACATGTACAAATACTTACGAACACCATTTACAGCTTTATTACAAAATACGCAGAAAATCATACACACAAACATGAGCAACTTACATAAAAAAGTCTCTAAACACATCAACTGAGTTGGAACAGTCTCTAGTCCAAACATGAGCTAATGAGCAAGTGTGCACATGATTGGTAACATAGTTACACACTTACTTACTTACACACACTGTAAGGTGATTGGCTGTATATGGCCACAGTGTCCAGATCGAGCTAAAAGATCTGGACATTGATTAGATGGTTCTTAAACGGTGCATACCTGTAACTTAATTTAACAAAAATTAACGTATTCTATAAAATCTATCAATTATTCACAAATCCCCTTCTTGTAAAATGAACACATCTCATTTTGCAAGAGCTACAGATTCTTACAATTCCTCAGCACCTAAAATTCACTGATTTATAAATATGCGTCCACTAAAATCAACAGCTTCATAGTAATTAATCTAATAAAATCTCCATTTAAGGGCAAAATATTAATTGCAGAATTTAATATACCAAGGACATACCAATATAACAATAAAGCCCTAGTTATCAACTGATCACTTAAGTAAAAACTGCCAAATTAGCTCTATAGCTACAGACATCATTAGCTCATTTAAACACTAATACAGAATACTCTATACAACTATAATGTGTCACAGTTGCCTTTCCGAGTTACCTTTACATTTATGCCATTTAGCAGACGCCCTTATCCAGAGCGACTTACAATTGATACAGTCTTACAATCCAAGCAATTGTGGGTTAAGGGCCTTGCTCAAGGACCCAACAGTGGCAGCTTGGCAGCTTTGTAGAGGTTGGATTTAAACCCTGGACCTTCTGGTCCATAGTCCAGTACCTTACCCACTAGGCTACCACAGTCCACAGTTACCTACTACTTAGCAGTAGCACACACTTTCTATAGTTCTCCTGTAATCGTTTTCAAATCATACCAGTGCTAGCTTCAAGCTGTTTAGCATATTTCTTAAGGCTTCAAAGGTAACGCTTCCCTGAAAGTACTGAGAAGGAGAACTTAAAGGTACAAATGTGACTGAAATGCTAATCATAGAATCAGCCATCCAGGAGAACAAAATTCTGTTTAGCAGCTCCTAACCAGTGTTTCATTCTCAATAATGGCATAAGCTTCAAAATCTTGTATCACTACGCAAACATTCACTAAAAAAAGTGCAATTTTATAGTGTTTGATACTTTTATTCATAGCCACTCAGCTAGAAGCCTTAACAACAGCAGATGGCAAATGAAGATGATGCAAATTCAGCTTATAACATATGGCCAATAAATACGTCTCTCAGATAGTTTCAAACGGGAAATTTCCAGAGAGTGTTTGCAATCATACTGTTTCTAACATTTCATGGGACAGATGTTGAAGTTCTGCTGATGGGCACATTTGTTCTGTGTTTAAAATTGAATCGCATCCATATTCTAAATACACGAGACATGTATGTTTATTTGCTCAATGGGTTACCCTTAAGCACTGAAACTGAATAAAGCTCTGTCCTTTTAAGTCTGCGTGGACGTGCTGCTGCCTTCAACATGAAGTTTTATTATCACATTCCAGGAATAAACCTCAGTCCATTGGTTCTCGCCACCATTACCGCGAATGATATTCTGTTCTTATGACATATACCCACACTTCTGTTCCTTCTCTGAGCTACAATAAAATATGAGCACATAGTGTTCATAAACATGCTGCTCACCTCTTGCCATTCAGTGGTTTTCCTCGTGTTAAACTTTGGCATTGCAGTTCATTTGAACAATGATGTCATGCTGAGAGACGTAAGCATTGTTCCAGGTGTGACATATTATTTGTAGCTTACTCCAGCATGAAATGAATACTCTTGATAATTACTGTGTTTCTACTCTCTAATAACTGTGACTATGAATAAAAGCTTCTTGCCAAGTTGTGAGCGATGTACTCAGGAATGCTGCTACAGGGCTGACTCTGATGTTAGTGCGAATTGGCAAGCCAGCACTCTATGAATTAAATGCAGAAACATGCAGGATTTGGATCATGCTCTTTTGTTTGACTATAATCACAGCCAGGCCCACAGAGAAGTCTGTGGATAAGATGTCTGTAGCACTCATTAGAAAGCAGACGCAGGCAGCGGATACTCTTTGATTAGTACACCCTGTTTGGCTATAATGATATAAACAAAACTGGGGGATTTTAAGGATGAGGTAGAACAAAAACAGCACTAAACATCTTATGTTTAGCAGTTACTTTGGCCAGTAGCCTAGCTAGATTACAGGTTCTATAGTTCTATTGTAATCATTCTCAAATCTTACCAATGCTACCTTAAAGCTGTTTAGCCTATTTTGTAGGAGTTCATATGTAAAGCACTGAGAAAGTGGATATAGAAAAAAAATTGTAACCTAAATACTAATAGTAATAAGGCATCTCTTACCCAGCTAACATAAACACGTATCGAGGATGTCCTCCAAACAAACACTGCAAATGTTCTCCTGTTGTTTTGTAAGGTCACCAAAGCGTTACAGTGGACAATCTTATAAGACGTTTATAGGACCACCAAGAAACATCTAGTTGGCTTATGATGGGATGTTTAAGGAACGTCCTATAACATTTACATTTACAGCATTTAGCAGACGCCCTTAACCAGAGTGACTTACAATCGATACAGTCCAAGCAATTGTGAGTTAAGGGCCTTGCTCAAGGAAAGTTGCAGCTTGGCAGAGGTGGGATTTGAACCCTGGACCTTCTGGTCCAGAGTCCAGTACCTTAACCGCAAGGCTACCACAGTCTCTACAGTCCTATAAACGTCTCTTATGTTTTAAATCGTTTAACACTAAGTTTACCACTAAAAGGAATTTAAATTAATTAGTTCAGTAGATTGTAGCATAGAATGGGGCATAAATGAACAGTGATAGGCTGTCAAGATGTCTTATTTAGAATTAACTATGAAAAAGTAAAGTTATGAAAAGTGTGGGTTCAAGTTAGCTCGGTGTTTCAATCCTGAACTCCACATATTTATTGGGGAATGAGCCTAAAAAAGTAACCAAATATGCATATTTAACATTCAAGTTTGTGACCTTTGCGATTAAACACTTAGAAATGTATTTTCTATCTGTACTTTAATTATATACGCTTTTAACGGCAGCCGATGCTGGCATAAACATACATTAGCAAGATAACACTAAATAGTTACCGAACTCTTTTATCGTCTAATAATAGCCCCTAATGTTACACTTCACAATAAACAGTAAATAAAAAAGATATAGGAAAAAAAAAACAACTACCTCTTGACCTGAGTCGCTGACACCCCATATTAGTGTGACTCCGCCTGAAGCGACCCAACGCCAATCGTTTCCAAGTAACCGGGAGAGGCAGTTTGCAGAGCAGCAGGGGGAGGCACCAATTATGTCAAATAGATGGAACAGCATTTTATACCTTCGAAAATGCTCATATATGGAAGACGTATATGATGTATATGTTTATGAAAAATATTGTACGTTCGTGTTTATCTTTTACATT
Source organism: Ancistrus triradiatus (assembly GCA_025084515.1). Classification (NCBI taxonomy): domain Eukaryota; kingdom Metazoa; phylum Chordata; class Actinopteri; order Siluriformes; family Loricariidae; genus Ancistrus; species Ancistrus triradiatus. The sequence continues at coordinate 90,984 of JAJAGP010002642.1, read as the reverse complement.
AGTAGCCTACTATTCATCTGACATTACCTCCCCAGAATCATGAGTGCAGGGACTAGTTCCCAGTTAAACACTGGGAACTAGTGGGTGGTTGGACTGAATATATAACCTCTGTATATACGTTATATTTTCCCCAATATGTAATTCTTTAAATATATTATTCATATATATGGCATATATTCATTAAACTCATGTCATAAGCATGTCATAAATCAGCCGGTTGGCATGCATTGTAATAAATAACCACCAGGGGACCATATTGGGACGTTCTCAAATGTTCTCTAAAGGTAACTAAGATAGCATTATTTGAGCAACTACACTGGGATGTTACTGAATGTCCGGGACGTTTGGGAACATGTCATTAGTTCTAGAATAGGACATGTTGCAAACGTTCTTATAGGTCTAAAAATGTCCTGCGTTACAAATGTACCCAAATAGGGATGTTGGTGAACGTTTGCTGGGTTATATACTCGTAAGAGTTGCTAGCTTCTGCGACCAGGACGTCCAAATTTAGCAAACATCCTTATTTATAGCGCCTTGCAACTGTGGAGTTTGAATGTCCATAGCTGTAAGCTGCTATAGATAAAGGACACACATTTCCTGTATGCCCTTCCCTTCCTTGCTCACTGACAATTGTGTCTTTATTTGACATCTGTCTGGGTGCCAAGGCAAAAGAGTAAAAGTTTTGTAAACGGTACATTGTATGACCTGAAATGGTGGAGGCATAATGAGTGTATGATGCACTGGATGGAGCATTCATTCCAATCCATCCAACAACAGCGATTTTGTAAATGACAACCATTGCTCATACTACAGTTTTTGCTGTCAGGGTTCACGCTGGGTCCACCTGGGTCAGCCTTCACCCTGTTCTTGTTTAGTTACTGGTTCATGGACGCAATCCGCACTCCACTGCCGCACTCCGTTTGGTTCCTCCCTCGTTCGTTTCTCCGTTGCCGACTTCCTGGGCTCAGCTAGCCGGCTACCTGGACTCTGGTTTTCCTTCACTTCACACACCCTCTAAGCTCAAGTATGGTCTCGTTTGCATTTCTGTTAGTTTTGGCTTTGTATAAATAAATCCCGTTATTTTTATAGCCTGTTGTCTGTCTGTTGGTCTGCATTTGGGGTTCGTATTACAATTACCTTTGGGATCACCGGATTCCCCTTGACACTTGCAGTCAAACCAGCTGCACATTTGTTTTGCCGATGTCGACTTCAATCATGTTTCCAGATCTTGTCTGTATTGACGCTCCAACATTTTTTCCTTAGCCAAGTGTAAAAAATATTTTGCAATAATTTATTGTGTTTTTGGCTTTTAGTATTCATGCACAATATGCGAATAACCCAGGTGCACTGAAAATCCCTGACAGAACCATGGCTGACATCCCAACAGATGAATGTTTTACATTAAATAACGCAGAGTGTACTGACAAAGAATAGCTTCTTTTTTATTATTTTGAATACACTGCATTGTATATGATGACATATGAAGTGTATGAATGCATACATATGTAATATCTGAATAAATAAACACATTGAAGTAGCCATAATTCAGCTTGTGGGCACATAAACATATTTGGAAGAGGTCAGCCTCATCCAGCAGTCCACAGCATAAGGTCTCCATCAATTAGTACTGATGCTACAGCCAGTGAGGGTTTAAAGTACAAAATGGACAAAAAATCAACAACAGGACAATATGAACCAGGTGTTTTATACCAGTTTGCCACAAGAGGGGAAGTAACCAAAATGCAGCTTGGGCCTTAGTAGTAGGCTTTGCTACACTGATTGTACCATTTATACTCAAACTTCTATTTTTTTTCCACAACAACCAATACTAACAAGAACAACAAGTCTCTTATCATGAGATTGTCCATAATACAAAGTTCATCTTTAGAAGTTGTTTAATTGTTTTGAACCGTAAACATTTATTTAACCTACTGAGCACATCAAAACACTCATTGAAACACACAGCATAAACTACTGTAGATATATTAACATAATTATTATATACAGTCAGCCTCTGCTGTCTGAACCTTTTCTCTGAATCCCCCTAAAATAAAGGGGGTGTTTTATATCCTAACCCTATATCCAACCCTATACCAGTAACTGATATGACTAATGCTGATCTGGTAAGTAACAGAAATACACAGTGCTATGAATTGCTTCTTAGCTTAGACCCTTCAGTTTTGTTTTATTCAGTCCTTAATTATGAGGTAATGATTGCTTAGTTTATATTGTAGTGTACAGCACTAGAAGAAACCACAGTGAGACAAACATGCACACGTAAATGGTGGTACACATGATGAACAAGACCCAGCTAGATAGGGAGGTGAAGCCCCTTGTAATGCACAGACAACAGGCAGACAGGAGAACCTATCATAAAATGTCCTGCAGCACTGTGTTACACCAACATCACAACAACATGTGTATGTATATATGTATATGCGTATATATATATATATATATATATATATATACTGTCTGTGATATTCACTACATACACTCACCAGCCACTTAGTTACACCTGTTCAACTGCTTGTTAAAGCAAATATCTAATCAGCCAGTCACATGGTAGAAACTCAATGTATTTAGACATGTAGACATGGTCAAGAAAACCTGCTGAAGTTCAAACTGAGCAACAGAATGGGGAAGAAATCTTGGTTGATGGAGCTATACAGACTTGCTTATTTACTGGGGTTTTCACATACAACCATCTCTAAGGTTACAGAGAATGATCAGAAAAAAGAAAATATACAGCACGCAGGGGTGAAAAAAATGCCTTGTTACTGCCCGAGGTCAGAGAAGAATAGGCAGACTGGTTTGAGCTGATAGGAAGGCCACAGTAACTCAAATAAACACTTGTTACAACTGATTTATGCATAACAGCATCTCTGAAAAACAACATGTTGAACCTTGAAGCAGATGGACTATAGCAGCAGAACACCACAGCGGACTCCTATCAGCTAAGAACAAGCAACTGAGGCTACAATCCGCACAGGCACACCAAAATCTTCAGCAACTGCGTGATACTATCATGTCAACATGGACCAAAATCTCTGAGGAATATATCAAGCACCTTGCTGAATTTATGCCACGACGAATTAAGGCAGTTTTGAAGGCAAAAGGGGGTCCAACTCAGTACTAGCAAGGTGTATCTTATGCTGTGGCTGGTGAGAATATATATACATATACATAGCACATTTAGAGTTAATGTTGTTCCACACAGCATTTAAAGCTTCAAAAAGTTAATGAGTAGTCGAAAAACATAAACTGCCTGGTTTAGGTTTAATGTGAACTCAAATATTGTCTACATTTTTTAATGCCTTAGTTTTAAGTCTGGACCCTGACCAGGCCAAAACATGACCCTGATGGACTTGTTCTCACGCCATATCTTTGCAGTGTGGGCAGGAGCATTGTCTTCTTAAAAATAATGTCTGGTTGATCCTCTTTAGAAAACAACTTTTCAATTGTGGGAAGAAATATTCTCCTGAGCTGCAAAACACTTTCACAATAAAACAGCTCACCAGTACCAACAGCTGAAAAGGCTTCCCACAGTATGACACATCTTCCTCTATGCTTAACCATGGTACAGTTACAGTTACTTCTCACCAAATCTTTGAAAGATACCACTCTGGAATACAACTCAAACCATGATTCATGACTCCACATAACTCTGCCTATATATATATACACATACACACAAATATGTGCCACATAATGTCCTTTCAGACCATTCAGATCGCATATATGTCCGTGGTCTGATAACATCATTATCGTTATTATTATGGTTATTAACCTACTTAACCCATATTTTAAATTGGCAGATATATTATTGTTGTAATGACGGGCTTAACAGTGCAGACTCTGGTGCAGAAAGTTTTATTAAACACAAAGTGAGAAATGAGGACGGTGGTACCTTGGTACTCCTTGTTAATTTGTTAATTTTTCCAATAAGAAATAATGTAAATTGAATCAATACGGTCTAGACAACCAGAAAATCCACACTGCATAAGCCATTTTATGCATTAACGGAGTTCTTCAATACAGGTGCACCCTGATTTATGATGGGGATACATTCCGGCAAATCCATCATAAGTTGCATGATTCGTAAACCGAGAAGTTTAATATATATGTATGTATATATCATACCTTTAAACATGTTTAAAACGCTTATACAGTTGAGCAAAATCAAAATGCGTATTTTATAATAAAGTGTTGAATATCTCATGCAATTTATTGAATAACACTTTGAAAGTTAAAAAGAAAAACAAAATGCTTAGTTCACTGGCAAACGAGTTCTTGGCGAAGTGGTTCTCACTGTTTTCCTTTTAGTTGGCTGTTATCACTGACCTTAGGACACACAGTGAGTAATTTAAACTAAGAATACTGTATTATAGATGTAAAAAAAACGAGAACGAGCACTGAATGAGAGCTATTGTGAGACTGAAATGTCTATCCTCCTATGTTTTTACTGGAATGAGTCATGAGCGTCAACTCCTACAATATTAAGCAAGTACAACAAGTGCTGAGACAAATTGTTTTCGTCAAAATGTGTCGATAACCGAAGCTTATGATTCACAAGGAGGTTGAGTGCTGCGGTATGACTGTATAATTCTTAAGACCTTGGACATTAAAGCAAACAGAAGTTGATCTGATGGACATTAAATGGTGCATACCTGTATATAACATAATAACACATATCAATATTTTAGATTTATAAATTGTAAATATGGCATAGAATTTGTAAGACTTGTTGGTGCTGATTTCACGACGTTAGAGTAGACAGTCATGTTCCTGATTCCTGATTTACTTTGAGGAGTCAACCAATCATCATAGGAGAAGCCATGCTTCGAGGTGAGAAAAACAAACTCTGAGATGGCCTTTGGCTTTGCAAAATACACCCACTCATACTCGACTCTCTGCCAGTGAAGCTCATGCATCCAGCCATGGTTCAAAACGATGTGTTCACAGTCATTTGTCCAATTAGCGTTAGTCTTTCGTCCTATATTTTTAATCCATACCCATTTGCTCCATATACTCCCAGGGACACACAAGCTTCAGTGAGTGTCTGTTAGGTCTGTGACTTCAAAGAATATTTTGCATGCTGAGATTAAGCTGTTCATCATTGTGATTCCGCAGTGACATATTTGATCATCTGATTATATTGAATTCCACCAAGACTAGTTAATTATATAGACACTCAAGTAAACATTCCATTACCGGATTTGAATGAAATGGAATGGAGACAGGCTTCCTGTGTAGTCTTAAAGCAATCGCCTGTCATATACACACACAATATATATTCTAACACATAATACCACGTCACAGTCAATCCACTCCATTCCTACTCCACCCATATTAGACAGCAATGTACAATCCAAACACAACCCTTTTAAGGAATCAGCAGATCAGTATGGCCCTGTGGTGGTGATAGTGGTGTAGCTGAACCTTGACAAAGATGCTCCAGTAGCAGTGGCATCATCATCTCCCTCTTTGAAGCCTTGTATACGACATGGCCGGCAGCAGCAGGAAAAGGTGGCGAGCAGCGCTTTGCGGAAGCGTTTGTTCATGAAGCAGTAGATAATGGGATTCACACAGGCAGAAGTGTAGGAGAGGAGGTGGATGAATGAGATAGGGGCACCTGAGAGAGCTCTGTAGGCTGAGGGTGGATGGAAGGCCTTCCAGGTATTAACAGAATACAAGGGCATCCAGCAGATGAAGAACATGGTCACTATGACAATCAGCATGCGTATCACACGCTTCTTGGCCACGAGTTTGGACTCTGAGGTGTTGCTGCGAGGACGATCCATCTTGGCAGAGCCGGCTAGGGAGACAGTTGACATCTCCATCGAGTTGGGTCGTTTCAAAACCTGGACGTAGCATCCGTCACCATGATCAACTCCAGATGAGATGGTAGTACTGCCTGGAGAAGCGGGAAATATTTAAGAACACAGTGAATTAAAACCTGCATTCTGCAATATGCAGAGTATACTCAATATGGTCAAAGGTCTATAGACACCCCTTCAAATTAGTGCGCTGTTTCATTTCAGCCACACTCAGTGCTAACACGTTCATAATACTGTATAATGCCATGGTTCCCTCAGGGGGCGGATGAGGTTTTGTCTGCTTTGAAGTGAAGTGAGTTTGTGAAAAAAAAAATGTCCACATGTCAAATAAAATTTTAATAACACACTCACTGGAAAAAAATAAAATAAAATAAAATAATAAATAAACATATATATATATATATATATATATATATATATATATATATATATATATGTAATTACTTATAAAGATATTTAATAAGGTTAACTTTGATTCTTAGCTACAACCCCATCGATCCCTCAGGCGGCACTGCATTAAAAACCGACATCATTCTGTAAGGGATATTACCACATGGGCTCAGGAACACTTCAGGAAACCATTGTCAGTGAACACAGTTCATCTCTCCATCTACAAGTGCAAGTTAAAACTCCACCATGCAAAGTGAAAGCCATATATCAACAACACCCAGAAACACTGCCAGCTTCTCCGAGCCAGAGCTCATCTGACATAGACTGACGCAAAGTGGAAAAGTGTCCTGTGGTCTGACGAGTCCACATTTCAAATTGTTTTTGGAAATCATGGACGTCGTGTCCTCCTGGCCAAATAGGAAAAGGATTGTCCGGCTTGTTATCAGCGCTAAGTTCAAAATCCAGCATCTCTGATGGTATGGGGGTGTGTTAGTGCCCATTGCATGGGTAACTTGCATATCTGTGAAGGCACCATTAATGCTGAAAGGTACATACAGGTTTTTTAGCAACATATGCTGGTATCCTTGTAATGTCTTTTTCAGGGACATCCCTGCTTATTTCAGCAAGACGATGCCAAGCCACATTCTTCACGTGTTACAGCAGCGTGGCTTTGTAGTAAAAGAGTGCGGGTACTAGAAGAGCCTGCCTGCAGTACAGACCTGTCTCCCATTGCAAATGTGTGGCTCATTGTGAAGCGCAAAATACAACAACAGAGACCCGGACTGTTGAGCAACTGAAGTTGTACATCAAGCAAGAATGGGAAAGAATTCCACCTACAAAGCTTCAACAAATAGTGTCTTTAGCTACCAAACGCTTATTGAGTGTTTTTAAAAGGAAAGGTGATGTAACACAGCGGTAAACATGCTCCTGTCCCAACTGTTTTGTTGCGGGCATCACATTCAAAATGAGTGAATATTTGCAAAAATCAATAAAGTTTATCCATCTGAACATTAAATGTCTTGTCTTTGTAGTGTATTCAATTGAATATAGGTTGAAAAATATTTGCATTGCACTTCATTGGAATTGGGGTTGTAAATGTTTAGTTGTCTTGAAAAGATAAAAGCAGCCAAAATGAATTTATTTTGCCAAAGTTCATTTTTATCTTGCCAATAAATCAATACATTTGCAATCAATCACTTTATTCTTTTGGTCTGTGTGTGCAGGCTTGTGGGGGGGGGGGGGGGGGGGGGGCTTTTGTGCAGCTTTTCTTACATACTCACAGGGGGGAGGGGGATGTTGGGGCACGACGGAAAAAAGAATGGGAACCACTGATATAAAGTATAATGACACGGAATCTCCATAGACACATAGTGGCATCAGAATGGGTTGTACTAAACACACTAGTAACTATGACTACAACTTTCATGGGTTTCCACCCACTATAAGTAAAACATTTCTCTACTGCCAACCTAAAACACTTAAAGTCCACAGTGAACCTGTTTGCCAGCTTTGATGGAGAGATTGATTTGCTTGCACAGAGCCACAAACCTTGTCCACAAACCACAAACCTTTTCCTTTTGCTTACATTAATTCCATTCCCTTTGCATTCAAGCAATAATAACTTGTAAGTTTGAAAGGAACGTAAGGGCTTTTTCTGTAGGGATCATGGTTTAACATGAGCTGTAATGGTACCGACTGACGAAGAACCAGAAAGACTTGGAGTAATTAGTGATGACTCATGTGTGGAATATAATATGCCTTTATTAAGGCCCTGTCTGTTTTAGGTCTCTCTCATGTCTGTGCGTCAGACAGCAGAGTCATATTTAGGCCATAAGCCAATCATTTGAAGGAGTTTTTGGTTACACTGCAAAGCTGATGCAGTGTGTACTTCCTTGCAGAAGATATAGAAAGACTCTGTATACTACTTCATGAATTAAACTGAATTGTCGAAGGCAACTGACAGGTGGAAATTGTCAAAATGTTGTTATTCCCTGCATTACATGTAAATATCTCTATGCAAAATGTATAAAGAAATTTGACAAAAAGGTAAATACCTTGAAAATGTTTGAGTTACATTTGATATACATTCTTTACATTCTTTAAGGGACTTTGGTAAATAGACGACCAAGGACTGGACAGTATGTGTTTGAAAAGTTTGTGAACTGTTAGAATTTCTATATTTAAAACACAATTAGATAAAAAGAACCCAATTAAACAAATTAATAATATAATATACTTGGCCATCTTCATTAAATGAGGGAAAATGATCCAATATCACATATGTGTTTAGTGGCAAAAGTCAAATGTCAACCCCTAGGATTAGCACTTAAGTTGAAGTCATTAAATTAGATTCAGATGTTGTCCAATTGATGAAATGTAAATGTACATTTTATAAGAATATTTATAAAATAGACAGCCAAGACTACAGTGGGTTTGAAAGTTTGTGAAATCTTAGAAATTTCTATATTTAACACAATTAGATAAAAAGAACTCAATTAAACAAATTAATAAAATAATTATACTTGGGCCATTCATTAAATGAGGAAAATGATCCAATATTACATTGTGTTGGTGGCAAAAGTATGTCAACCCCTAGGATTAAGCACTTAAGTTGAAGTCATTAAATTAGATTCAGGATGTTGTCAATTGATGGAATGACAATCAGGTGTGAGTGGGCACCCTGTGTTAATTTTAAAGAGCAGGGATACATCAAAGTCTGTTCTTCACAACATCAGCTGGCTGAGGTGGCTGTGGTATGCGCATTATAAAATGGAGGTCACATGAACTTTATTGAGCAGAAGCCACGGTGTGGACAAGCAGCACTTAGTCTATACTTTTTATCTACTAGTATTCTTACAGTGCTGAAAAATTGCTAATCCCTGAAGTTGACACAGTTGGTTGTCTATCAAACAGCACACTCTTGCACTGCCCCATTGGTGCCATTTTTATACACTATTTAGTACTCTAGTACACAGTTTGAGGCCCAACCAATTGTAACTCAAAACAGCAATCTCACTTTAGCTGCATGGCAAAGGTTTTTTTTAATGAATTAATGAAATGAATAAGTAAATACATAAATACAAGAAAACAACTGCTCCAAACTGGAAAAAAAACATAATCCCAGGAGGGCAATGTCCAAGACTGAGGCAAGCCAGAAAGCAAATACAAATGAATCTGAGACAAGTCCAAGAAACAAGAAAAAAGTCCAGACTCGGTCTTCATTCCTACAGCCCTACTTTCATCTGTATGTTTTAGATGATAACATTAAAAATGCTGAAATTGCATGATGCAAGGGGGATAAATATCTATAGTATAAGTCTGAACATACACATTTACTGTAGTGAAAAGGAAGGATAGTAGTAGTAGAAAAAATACGCATTAAATTTGTACATGGGCTATGGAACGTTGTTTTTACTGAGACATTTTGTGAAAACTGTATTTATGTATGACCATTATGACTCATGTTCCAAAACCATCCACACAGGCAACCACATTTATTCACATTTAATATATCAAGAAGGAGAAGCTCTCTAAATCCTAGTTTAAATAACTGTCAGATTTAAATAAAGATTATTCAAAAAAAGAAGAAAATTAAGTAGATGTTAGGATATGGTAGAAAAACTCATTGTCTCACCGCTTTGGCCTTTTTTCTGCTCTAGCTCAAACTGTATTCCGCAGTAGAGCTCCCGAGAGATGAGCCCGTAAGCAATGATCATCACGACTCCTGGTATGAAGAACAGAATGAAAAGCAACAGGATGCACCTGGGATATGGAACCGTAACACAAGACAACCATTAGTACTTTACATGGTACTGTCAAGCTGTCACAATTGGGCCCTTGAGCAAGGCCCTTAAACCTCAGTTGCTTGTATAGTCATGTTTGGAAGTTTGTGAAACCTTTAGAACTTATATTGCTGCATATATGTGCTCAACAATACCATCAGATTTTCACACTAAAAGTAGATAAAGAGAACCCATTAAACAAATGATACAAAAATATTATACATGATCAGTTATTTATTGAGGCAAACGATCCATACGATACATATCTGTGAGTGACAAAAGTATGTGAACCTCTAGGATTAGCAGTTAATTTGAAGATGAAATTAGAGTCAATGGGATCACAATCAGCTGTTACTGGGCACCTTTTGTATTAAAAGAACAGAGATCAATCAAAGTCTGATCTTCACAAAATGTTTGTGGAAATGTGTCATGGCATGAACAAAAGAGATTTCTGAAGAGAAAGAGTTATTGATGCTCAGCAAGCTGGAAAAGATTATAAACCCATCTCTAAAAAGAGTTTGGACTCCATCAGTATAGTTTGAGAACACATGGATAAGCCAGAAGGCTACTGGAAAAACAATTTCTGGATGGAAGACACTAAATATAAAGTTTTGGTTTAAATGTGCTTGAAAAAGAAAAACACTGCATTCCAGCATAAGAACCTTGTCTCATCTAATAAACATGGTGGTACTAGTATCATGGTTTGGACTTGTTTTGTTGCATCTGTATGTTCCACAGGATATCTATAGTTAATACCTAAAAATCCACATTTGATGAAAACGAATGATAGTAATTTGTTTTGACTGAAAGACTAAAACTGTTTTGTCTTCCGCTTAGAATTATTTAGTCTATTTCTACAAAGCCGCTCTTAATGGCTCACAGAACCCTAAAGCTTTGAGATCCTCAGCTAAAGTCATTTATAATGAAGCTGTAATACCAAAGTTTGTGAGAGCTCAGATCCATTGCTATGTATTTTTTTATAGCTCAGATATTTTAAAAGGAAAGGAAGAGTGTCTAAATGATAAACGAAAGTGTTTAAATATTTTTAAATAATTTTCTTCTATTTAGTCATAGCCACGTTTTTTCTATCACATGACAGCTAGCAATCTCAAGAGCTAACATACTAGCTATCTTGAAATGGCTGCATATTTAAATTTACATTTATGTCCTTTAGGACATTTACATTTATTGTCTTTATTCATTTGTTTAATGGTGCCTCAAATTCTGCATCATTAAGAATGTAATCATTGTGGCCTTGGTACAGTGGTGCTGGAACGTTTGTGAACCCTTTAGAATTTTCTATATTTCTGCATAAATATCATCTAAAACATCATCAGATTTTCACACAAGTCCTAAAAGCAGATAAAGAGAACCCAGTTAAACAAATGAGATAAAAATATTATACTTGGTCATTTATTTATTGAGCAAAATGATCCAATATTACATATTGCTGAGTGGCAATAGTATGTGAACCTTTGCTTTCAGTATCTGGTGTGACCCCCCCGTTCAGCAAAACCATCTCTGAAGAGTTTGGACTCCACCAAGCCACAGTCAGACAAACTGTGTACAAATGGAGGACATTCAAGACGATTGTTACCCTCCCCAAGAGTGGCCGACCAGCAAAGACCACTCCAACAGCAAGGCGTGTAATAGTTGACGAGGTCACAAAGGACCCCAGAGTAACTTCTAAGCAAGTGAGGGCCTCGCTCACATTGGCTAATGTTAATGTTCATGAGTTCACCATCAGAAGAACACTGAACAACAATGGTGTGCATGGCAGGGTTGCAAGGAGAAAGCCACTGCTCTCCAAAAGGAACATTGCGGCTCGTCTACAGTTTGCTAAAGATCACGTGGACGAGCCAGAAGGCTATTGGAAGAATGTTTTGTGGATGGATGAGACCAAAATAGAACTTTTTAGTTTAAAAGAAAACCGTTATGTTTGGAGAAAGGAAAACACTGCAGTCCAGCATAAGAACCTTATCCCATCTGTGAAACATGGTGGTGGTGGTAGTATCATGGTTTGGGCCTGTTTTGCTGCATCTGGGCCAGGACGGCTTGCCATAATTTATGGAACAATGAATTCTGAATTATATCAGAGAATTCTAAAGGAAAATGTCAGGACATCTGTCCATGAACTGAATCTCAAGAGAATGTGAGTCAGGCAGCAAGACAACGACCCTAAGCACAAAGCTGTTCTACCAAAAGAATGGTTTTAAAGAAGAATAAAGTTAAATCTTTTGGAAATGGCCAAGTCAAAGTCCTGACCTTACTCCAAACAAAATGTTGTGGAAGAACCTGAAGCGAGCAGCTAATGTGAGGAAACCCCACCAACATCCCAGAGCTGAAGCTGTTCTGTACGGAGGAATGGGCTAAAATTCCTCCAAGCCGGTGTGCAGGACTGATCAACAGTTACAGGAAATGTTTAGTTGCAGTTATTGGTCTCACCAGATACTGAAAGCAAAGGGTCAAATACTTTTGCCACTCACTATTATGTAATATTGGATAAATTTCCTTCAACAAATAAATGACCAAGTGTAATATTTTTGTCTCATTTGTTTAACTGGGTTCTCTTTATCTACTTTTAGGACTTTTAGGAAAATCTGATGATGGTTTTAGGTCAGATTTATGCAGAAACAAAGAAACATTCTAAAGGGTTCACAAGCTTTCAAGCACCACTGTAGCACACTGGTCTCAGAATCTGAGTGAGTTCAATGCTCATATGTAGTACAGTGTCTTTTTTTTACAGTTTTTCACAGGATCAATTAAGTAAGTATCTATAAATAAACAAATCGTTAGATATTTAAAGCCTTTAGATAATGGCCTTATGCACAGGAACTTACAATTGAGCTGAACATCTAAGATCAAACTAAGTTTGTCATGGCCAGGATTTGAACTGACAGCTTTTCAATTACTTCTCTACAGCCTCAGTCACTGAGCTGCCACTGTCCTACCATTAGGAGTAATAGACTGGTATTCACAGAACAATCAGTGTAAATTCAGTCCAAACCACTATAACGCCATTGGTAAGCATGACACAGCCTGGATGGAGAGCAACACTTTCATCTGTTTCACACATTTATTCTTTTTTTGACTAACCAGATAAATGAAACCAAATTTTACTGACTTCCTTTCATGTGATTCACTCAATCAGTTCTCCACTCTTATGTACTGAATCCAGACTTCACTGTGAATATCATGGCCCAGATTTAGCTTTAATAACAGCCTACTTTAAAAAAACATCTAAAAAATCAAACCGACTCACCAAGCCTGCTGCACCTGATGCTTGGGCCAGTCATGGCGGCACATGTGCGCGGTGGCATTGTTGGGTTTGGTGTAGCTAACGAGTGAAGAGAAGACTGGGTACGGAGTCATGATGAGGAACGACAAAACCCAGGTCAGAGCAATAACCTTGTAAGCATGGGAGCGAGTCTGCCAAGCGCGGGATTTTAGAGGATTACAGATAGCACTGTGTCTCTCAATTGCTATGGCCATAAGGCTGAAGGTGGATATACAGACAGAAATTCCTGTGAGAGGAAGCAAAGCAGAAGTACAATTTATACAAGGGAAACATTAATCAGCGCTCGCTCAGAAAAAGTCTATGGTGTTTTATTCATGCATAATTCATGCATTATGTACATGCACATGTGTATGTCTGTTTTATGCGGTCTTCTACTTATTCGAAGGTGGTGACATTTCTGGGACGAGGTATATTTCTATTTCCAAAGATGCCATCAAATATTTGATCATGAAATGAAAAGGCTGTTTCTTTTTATCATGCACTATATTTATTGAGAATATTTTTTGAGTTTTTGTAACGAAATTCAAGTACAACACTGACTATTCACAGTACACAGAGGCAAGAAAGAATGATTAAATAAATAATAAAAGAATAAATAATAAAAGAAAAACTAGATACATCCACGAGTAGTGTAGTGGTTAGTAGTCAGCGACCCAGGATTGAGTCCCGTCCTGGTTGGTGCCTTTGTATAGTTTCCGCTTGTCTGCAGTGGTTTAGGGTTTTGATGGGCATACGAGCATAGGACAGTGAATAAATAAATTTATTTTTCCAATTTTCACGAATTTGATCTGCCTAATTCCTCAGCCACATATGCAACCATTCCACAAAGACAGAAGTGCTACAGCTGTGTAACTATAGCACTGCCAAGTGCTTCTTCTCACCACACGCATATGTCTGCACACTTGGTTTCGTTTCTGTGGTTCACCTGGCTACCTGCTGGCTCTTCTCTCTGTGATCTGATCAGCCTGACACTGTACTCATTTATCTACTTTGAACAGACATTATGTGGCCCATATCTATATTTAACTCTGTATATATTTCTAGACAGTTTCCCATTCTCCGTGCAGTTATTATCAATTCCTATTTATCTGTCTCTATACAGTAGTCACCACTTAATTCCAAAACTTTCCGTGGATAAATACAACTAATACTGAATCTCATAACATGTATAGGTAAGCACTGTTTAATGAGCATCCAATCAACGACTATCCGATCAACGTTTGTTTGCTTTAGCATCAAAGGTCTTAACAATTTCAACAAATTTTACTAGGAAATAAAAATCTGTCTTTAACAGCTGGTTAAATTAAGCAATGTTTAGCATGTGTAGATTTACTGCCATATATTCATGTTTTGTTAACCTTTTTTATTATTTTATATTCAGAAATATTGTTTTACTTTGCATTAACTACTTGCACAAGTGGGAATTATGTTACAGTCGCAATTTTCTCTGCCAAGAAGTGAAATGGAAAAGTTTGTGTTTAAAAGGTGATATTGCATTGCCTGTTCTAAAAATGAGTGTTTATTCAAGTGGACTCATTCCCTCTTGGTTGTGTGCTGCCAGCGAGATATGTTTACTTATTTTTATATTTCATCATGCGTGTTTATATTTTGGTTCTACAGTGTGTGTGTGTGTGTGTGTGTGTGATTTGTTAATGTGTTTCTTGTTCTGCTCATTGTCATGTAATTTGATGGGGATTGGATAACTGTGAAGTGCTGTAAGTGCAAAAGAAAAATTAATATGTTTTGACATGAACACCCACACTACTACGTGACTAACTGCAGGTAGAATGTACAGGGTGCAGATGTTAGACAGATGATTCACATCCTGAGCAGGGTGGCACAAGTTTATTTCCACATGCTGCTGAGATCGGAGCGCAATTTAAAACTCATGAATTGTTTATATCTGGATTTTTTTTTTCATTTAATTGTATCTGAACTGAAAACCATGCATAGCAATCCACATACAGTCGTATGAAAAAGTTTGGGCACCCCTCCAAATTTTGAGAACAAATGTTCAAGAATCAGTGCCCCGTCACTGGAAGTACCTTCTCCCGACTCGACCGTGCCTATAGCCAGGCACGTACACCCCCAGTAACACGCACCACCGACTCTAACAGTCTACTATCATCGGCAAGAGCGTCCCGCCCACCAGTACTCTTTCGCCACACCTCTGTCGGGCGCACACTGAAACTCAGCTGCTCCCACTAGCGCTTCAAGCCACAGACCACCTCCAAAGACCTACACCTCATCGTGCTGCAGATGTGTCACTGTTCATCGTTCACTATACGCGCACTTGCACAGTTGAGAGGCTGTATGGAGAGTAATGCAGAAGCAGCCTTTTCTGCAGACACGCCACAAACAGAGTCAACTTGAGGTGTGCTACAGCACATTTGGGACAATCCAGCTTCATTTTGAATAAGGTGCTGTGTACTGATGAAACTTAAAATTGAGTTATTTGGCGACATAACAAGGAGCGGAAAAAAAGAACACGGCATCCAAGACAAACACTTTTGCTACCCACAGTAAATTTGGTGGGCGGTTTCCATCATGCTGGTGGACTGTGTGGCCAGTCCAGTACTAGGAAAATCTTGTAAAGTTGAGGTCCATGGATTCCAGTGTACTATCTCCAGATTCCTTGAGAACAATGTTCAAGAATCAGTGACAAAAGTTGCACCCGAGGCCAACGACCCCAAACCCTGACTCAAAATTACTATGCAGAGGAACCAGTACAACGTTCTGGAATGGCCATCTCAGTCCCCAAAGACATGGAATATTACTGAAAATGTGGGGCTGTTTCCATGCTCGGAAAACCATCAAAACCTGACTGAAACTGGAGAGTTTCTAAAGAAGAATGAGTCCAAAGCACTCATTCAACCAGAATCCAGACTGGAAGCTGTAGGAAGCATTTAGCGGCTGTTATTTCTACAAAAGGAGGGGGGAGGATCTACAAAATATTGATGTCATTTTTTCTGTTGGGGTGCATTAAAATTTCTGCAACCTGCCTAATTTTGTTTGAATAATTACTTCATTTCACTTCTCAAATATCACTGGTGTTCATCTGCTATATGATATATTTTAACTCAAGTTGCTGATCTGAAACAACCAATTGATTTATAAACTAAAAATCATGAAAATATCAGGGGTGCCCACACTTTTCATACGACCCCTGTATACAGGGGGGCTACTGTATTTTGTTTGAATAATTTACTGCACACTTTCTGTAAACCTATAAACTTCATTTCACTTCTCAAATAGCACTGGTGTTCATTGCTATATGATATATTTAACGTCAAGTTTGCTGATCTGACACCAATGATTATAAACTAAAATCATTACAAATTTCAGGGGTGCCCAAACTTTTTTCATACACTGTATACGGGGGGCCTACTGTATTTTTGCCTTGTATATATTTTTGTCCTACTTTTATAAAACAATACTTTATGTGCTATTCTGTGTTGTATATTTATGTTTAATAAATATTTGATGTACCATCTATAACATACCCAATCTTTTCTTTAACTGCCATGTTTGTGCTATGAAAAACTTTGCTGTAAAGATGTTACACATAATTACAGCCCCAAAAGGCAACACAATAAGGCCAAAAATTAGTCCCAGACACCCTCTAAAGGTAGTATGTTTAGAAGTCAGTAGCCTATATACTCAGGGAAATTTTCCCAAAACTGTAAATAGTGAATGGCTGTTTAGTCAAATTTGTACTAATTAGGCTGTAATCAAGCTGTTTGTTTTTTGTAATTCTGTCAGAACACAACAAATGTCATCCCAGGTCTCGATTCTCATCTCAACCTTTTGCCCAGACCACCATGCTTTGTATTAAAGATCCCTTATCATCTGTGCTCTCAAAAACATAAAATAAAATGTACTTGACAGTAGTATACTGGTTGTGTACACATGCATACAATGTTCGCAATAAATAGAACTGTATATGATCGAAGCCCTAGCATTCTGAAAAGCGCCTTAGGGAAGGAGTTATAGGATGAGGTTTTCTATTTAGCAGCACCATGTGCGAAATCCATATACTTCTAGAGCATGGTATTCAATCTGTGGGATGAGCCCCTTTGGGGGGTTCAGAAAACCTGCAGGCAGAGAAATATAATTGATTTTTCTATCATATTTTAAAATGAAGTCGGAGAAGTTGCACTAAAATATTGTGAGGCAGTAAAGACGTGAGGAAAATAAGCAAGGCAAAGCATAGCATCCTGTTTTGCCTCCACCTTTCCTGGTCAGGGTCACAGGGGAGGATATTGAGCCTAATCGGGAATTCACTGGTAGCAGGCAGAAGTACACCCTAGAAAGGGTGCCAGTCCATCAGAGGGTTCCGTAAAATATTTTACAAAATAATTATTATATCACAGGAGAATTAAATATTTAATTGTCTAACAGCCCCACAATATACACATTGGAATTACGCAAAAATGCTTTTAAATACATTAACTAAAATATACAGTTTTGCACACTGCATGTAGAAGCATGATTTGCACAGGCCATGTGCACCTGAGAAAATTGGCCTGAGAAAATGTCATGTAGCATATGTAGAAAAGAAGAAAAATCTGATTCAACTAAATAGTTACAACAAAAACAATGACTTATGAGTATATGGAAGTATATGTATATGTCCATTGCTATTTTCAATGGAGAGATTTGGTCCTTCTGAGTGACAAACATCCTTTCACTCATCACTTTATCATTGTCCATTTTATCAGTTCCACGTACCACGCAGAAGAACTTTGTAGTACTACAGTTACAGACTGTAGTCCATCTGTTTCTCTACATACTTTCTCCCTTTTACTCTCTAATGGTCAGGACCCCCACATGTCAGGTACTGTTTGGGTGGTGGCTCATTCTCAGCACTGGAGTGACACTGATGTGGTGGTGGTGTGTTAGTGTGTGTTGAGCTGGTATGATTGGATCAGACACAGCAGTGCCCCTCACTGTGCGCTTTCTTAGAGACATTCACATTATTGCTCCACCTTGTAGATGTAAAGTCAGAGACAGTGGCTTACCTGTTGTTGCACAGTTTGTGTTAGTCATCCTCTAATCCTTCATCAGTGCTCAAAGGACAATGTCTACAGGATGCTGGTGGCTGGACCTTTTTGGCTGGCAGATTATTTTCAGTCCAGAAAGAAAAACTTCAATCACACCAGCTCATCACACACTAACACACCACCACTACATCATTGCTGAGAATGATCCACCACCAAAATAGTACCTGATCTGTGGTGGTCCCGTGGGGGCCCTCCCCATTAGATAACAGAGTAAAGGGGAATAACAAAGTATGTAGAGAAACAAATGGACTACAGTCTGTAATTACAGAACTACAAAATTCTCCTATATGGTAAACAGAGGCTGATATACTGGACAGTGAAAGTAGAAACGAAGGGTTGTCATAATATTGTGATAGGATTGTGTATAATTTCACTATCAGTACTATATAATACACTGCCTGGCCAAAAAAACAGTCACACACACTAAAATTTTGTTGGACCGCCTTTATCTTTGATTAGGGCACGCATTCACTGTATTTCCACAAGCTTCTGCTGGTGTCACATCATTTATTTCTGTCCAGAGCTGCATTGATTTTTCCCCAAAATCTTGTATTGCTGATGGGAGATTTGGACCACTGCACAAAGTCTTCTCCAGCACATCCCAAAGATTCTCAATGGGGTTCAGGTCTGGACTCTGTGTTGGCCAATCCATGTGTGAAAATGATTTCTCATGCTCCCTGAACCACTCTTTCTCAATTTGACCCTTCTGAAACAAATTAACATCTTTTCCATGACCACAAATGCCAGGATGTGTCTTTCAACATTTTAGTTTAACAAATGAGAAGCTACTCACTGCATCAATTAGGGTTAAATAACTTGTTGGCAGCTGAAACACAATCACCAATGCAGTAATTGTCCAATGGGAGGCTTTTTTCACTATTTAACTATCTGCTTAGTTAAATCCAGGTGGTGACCTTTTTGGCCAGGCAGTGTACTTGGAAAACATTTAATAAAGTGAAATGACAATTGGCAGGTAAGCCAAACCAGTGATAAAAAGCAGTCAGTAGATAGTTCGAATAGTTGGTCCTACCCATAAGATAGGCAACAATCTTGCACATGGCAGCTCCAAAGATGAAGTCCTCCAGAAGGTTAGGGATGAACGTGAAGGGCATGCAGAAGATGGCCATCATCAGATCACTCACAGCCAGAGACAGGAAGAAGGAGTTGGTGACTGTCCTCATTCTCTTATTCACCACCAAAACCAAAATGATTAACAGGTTTCCAAAGACACTGAGCAGAAAGATGAGGGAGTAGAGGAGTATCCTCACTGAATCAATTTCTGGAAAAGACAAAGGACAGGGCAGTCATAAATAGGCAGAATTTGTGTTTGCTTCTACTCTGTAACAGAATAATAATTTAAATGGCTGTAATCTTTAATGTTCATTCCTCCAGCTGAAATATACTGTATGTATGAAGGCAGCACAGTGGTGCAGTGGTTAACTCTGTTGTCTCACACCCCCAGAGACTCAGGATCAATTCCTTGCCAGGCCACTGCCTGCAAGTTCTCCTCATGACTGTGTGGGTTTCCTCCATGTACTCTGGTTTCCTCCCTTAATACAACTACATGCGTCATGTCAACTGTGAGTGAGTGAGTGTGTGTCCTGCAATGGACTAGGGATGGTTACCAGCCCCACCACAGGCAAATGTATATACTGTATGAGTACCTACAGACACCATAGCATTTCAAATTCAATAACTGCATCTTAAATCTAGTCGCTCCTCATGTAATTCTCAGCATGCTGTTGGGAAATACAGTAAATTCAAACTGGCTATATAAAACCATTCACATGGCCATAATTGCTGTCACATAAATAACCTGTATTTGTGATAGCTAAGTAATTCTATGCATTTTTATTTAAAAGAAACCGGACTATGTATGCAGTTACCAAACAATACAGTCTCAAATGTTTAAAATTGACTGTATATATCATAGCGCAGCCTATAATAAACACGTATAAACACGACCACAGCTTTTTCTCACTACATTACACAGCGCTCATCACTCCTGCCATGTGACTCCCTATGTCACACAGTACTGAGTGCTGGAGAGTACTGTAGTTTCTTATGTATCTTAAACGTGTTTAAAACACTTACATTAAACTACAGTTGGGCAAAGTCATTAACATAAACATTTTTAATATCTCATGTAATTTATTGAATAATGCATTGAAAGTGAAAATTAGAAAATTAGAAAATAAAAATTTTAAATTAAATTAATTAACTCAATTTTTCCAGGTGTATTTACACATTATTACCTATGACATCAATAAAAATATTATACTTGGTCATTTATTTATTGAGGAAAATGATCCAATATTACATATTACTGAGTGGCAAAAGTGTGTGACCCTTTGCTTTCAGTATCTGGTGACTGCAACTGTAACTGCAACTAAACGTTTCCTGCAACTGCTGATCAGTCCTGCACACCGGCTTGGAGGAATTTTAGCCCATTCCTCCGTACAGAACAGCTTTAGCTCTGGGATGTTGGTGGGTTTCCTCACTTTAGGTCCTTCCACAACATTTCAGTTGGATTAAGGTCAGGACTTTGACTTGGCCATTCCAGAACATTAACTTTATTCTTCTTTAACCATTCTTTGGTAGAACGACTTGTGTGCTTAGGGTCGTTGTCTTGCTGCATGACCCACCTTCTCTTGAGATTCAGTTCATGGACAGATGTCCTGACATTTTCCTTTTGAATTGTCTGATATAATTCAGAATTCATTGAATTCAATGATGGCAAGCCTTCCTGGCCCAGATGCAGCAAAACAGGCCCAAACCATGATACTACCACCACCATGTTTCACAGATGGGATAAGGTTCTTTTGCTGGAATGCAGTGTTTTCCTTTCTCTAAACATAAGCCTTCTCTTTTAAACCAAAAAGTTCTATTTTGGTCTCATCCATCCAAAAAACATTCTTCCAATAGCCTTCTGGCTTGTACATGTGATCTTCAGCAAACTGCAGATGAGCTGCAATGTTCTTTTTGGAGTGCAGTGGCTTTCTCCTTGCAACCCTGTCATGCACACCATTGTTGTTCAGTGCTCTTCTGGTGGAC
Organism: Ancistrus triradiatus; assembly: GCA_025084515.1. Lineage (NCBI taxonomy): Eukaryota > Metazoa > Chordata > Actinopteri > Siluriformes > Loricariidae > Ancistrus > Ancistrus triradiatus. The sequence continues at coordinate 69,557 of JAJAGP010002642.1, read as the reverse complement.
TCATGAACATTAGACAATGTGAAAGAGGCCTTCATTTGCTTAGAAGTTACCTGGGGTCCTTTGTGACCTCGCCAACTATTACAAGCCTTGTTCTTGGAGTGATCTTTGTTGGTCGACCACTCCTGGGGAGGGTAACAATGGTCTTGAATTTCCTCCATTTGTACACAATCCGTCTGACTGTGGATTGGTGGAGTCCAAACTCTTTAGAGAAGATTTTGTATCCTTTTCTAGCCTGATGAGTATCAACAACTCTTTTTCTGAGGTCCTCAGAAATCTCCTTTGTTCATGCCATGATACACTTCCACAAATATGTGTTGTGAAGAGCAGACTTTGATAGATCCCTGTTCTTTAAATAAAACAAGGTGCCCACTCACACCTGATTGTCATCCCATTGACTGAAAACACCTGACTCTAATTTCACCTTGAAATTAACTACTAATCCTAGAGGTTTACATACTTTTGCCACTCACTAATATGTAATATTGAATCATTTTCCTCAATAAATAAATGACCAAGTATAGTTTTTTTGTCTCATTTGTTTAACTGGGTTCTCTTGATCTACTTTTAGGACTTGTGTGAAAATCTGATGAAGTTTTAGGTCATATTTATGCAGAAATATAAGAAAATTCTAAAGGGTTAACAAACTTTCAACCACCAGTGTAGTTGTTTCAGTTAATCTAAGTGCGTATAATGACGAAAATAATTCAAGGGAAAAGCATTTACGTATTGCAACCTTTACATTTCATATTTTAGTCAACTAAAGTTAACTGTAGATTTAAATATAATCTTATTGTAATTAATTGACTAAAACTAAAAACAATTCAGATTATTAAATTATGACTAAAATTTAAATCCAAATTTGCTGTCAAAATGAACACTGCATGCAACGTTTTGACCGTGCAGCAACCCTTCTATTCATCATATATGTAACTAGGGCTCTATTATACTATTTCTCACATGAAACTTGTATCTCATCACTGACTAAATTTACAGTTGTTTAATTATGTAGCACTGCATATAAACTAATTAGTCCAGTTACAATTTGTGTTAGGTGTCCTGCTCTGGAAATTCAGGGTTTTTGCTTTATTGTGGTAATATAAGAGTTTTGCTGTGCTTACTGTTTTTAGAAAATCGGTATATTTAAATTTGTTATAGGTAGATTTGTAGATAAGTAGATTTGTACTTGACCCTGGGGGATCATAGGGCTGTGCTAAAAAAACGATATAGCAGTATATTGCGATATTTATTTTCGTGATATACTACATCGATTTTCAGCTCAAAACATTTGATTTTTCTGAAGTAAGAAAAAACACATTCTAAATGGGGTGTAAACTACAATTTCCGCTCCTGTAAACGCTGCAATACAGTATATTGACTACATTTGTCCAACGAATTATCAATGTGATGTATTAAGACGACTCAGATTGTATATCGTAACTTGTATTTCAGCTGTTTTAATATTTTCTGTGAATAATTTCAATATTGCAATATGCATCATATCGCAGTGTATCATGATATAATCATATCGTGAACCATGTATCGTGATACGTGTCGTATTGCATAGTCCTTTCCACCCCTAGGGGATCATCTGGGAACGAAAAAACATGGCAGTAATTTAAATACGTAATTATTCAAGCTTCCAGTCTTGTTAAACAGGCGCTGAATTTTCTCCACAACTGTTCTGAACGAAGTTTCCTGTTCTCTGCAGACGTCCTAACAACATCATATCCTGTGAACCATGATTATTCGTTTGAATCAGTCTTTATTGCACTAGTTAATTATTGACCATTACCAAAACCAGACAAAGCTGAAGATGTTGCCAAGCGCTGACTACAGAGCGCAGATATGTCTGTGACTCATGCGTAACCAAAATAAACTTCATCTGTACTCCAGTGGTTAATCTTAGTGTTATTAGCTAAGTGGATGTTTACACACTAATTAGTAACTGAGGGATACTCCGGCATGTAAGGCAAGATGCCAAAATACAAACTACAAAATTAAGTTTGATAATGTATCAGCACTATAAAGATACAATGCAAAGGGACATTAAATAAGCTATTATACACACAAATTGGCAAGAATTGTCAAATAGACTTCTGATAACAAGCACATGGCTATGTATATAAATACATTTGCTGTGGTATTTTTAGAGATTTTAGAGATTTTTTTTTTCTGGTCTTCAGCTTGAGAGGAGAGAGTGATGCAGTATGAGCAGAGCAGATTATGGGATGTGAGTGAGCATATCCTGAGCTTAACTCCATTGATCTGTGGCAATCATTCCACCTTTTGCTGCAACCCATGCCCATGTTTGCTCCAAGAAAATCGGTGTACAGTGGGGCAAAAAAGTATTTAGTCAGCCACTGATTATACAAGTTCTCCTACTTAGAAAAATGAGAGAGGTCTGTAATTTTCATCATAGGTACACTTCAGCTATGAGAGATAAAATGAGAAAAATAATCCAGGAAATCACATTGTAGGATTTTTAAAGAATTTAATTGTATTATGGTGGAAAATAAGTATTTGGTCAATAGCAAAAGTTCAACTCAATACTTTGTAACATAACCTTTGTTGGCAATGACAGAGGTCAAACATTTCCTGTAAGTCTTCACCAGGTTGGCACACACTGTAACTGGTATTTTTGCCCATTCCTCCATGTAGATCTCCTCTAGAGCAGTGATGTTTTGGGGCTGTCGCTGGGCAACATGGACTTTCAACCCCCTCCACAATTTTTCTATTGGGTTGAGGTCTGGAGACTGGCTAGGCTACTCCAGGACCTTGAAATGCTTTTTACGGAGCCACTCCTTCGTTGCTCGATCATTGTCATGCTGGAAGACCCAGTCACGTTCCATCTTCAATGCTCTCACTGATGGAAGGAGGTTTTGGCTTAAAATCTCACAATACATGGCCCCATTCATTCTTCCCTTAACACGGATCAGTCGTCCTGTCCCCTTTGCAGAAAAACAGCCCCAAAGCCCTGGCTCAGTGGATAGACAGGCAGTCACTAAAGCAGGCAATGTTGGTGCCACACAGCTCCAGGGCCCAGAATGGGGGTGGGCGATATGGTAAATATATAATATCATCATAATTAAAGGAATTTTCACAATACACGATATTGTTCACGTGAGCGCATGCAATATGCATCATATCGACATATTCTCATGCATCAAATGCAACATATTCTTAAACACTGTTACTCAAATATTATCACATACTTAGGAGAGCTGTGCTTTTAAAATCGATACAGCAATATATCGCAATATTTAATTTCCCAATATACCACATCGATTTGCAGCTCAAAATATAGATTTTTTGAAAGAAGAAAAAACGTATGTATTGTAAAGGGATGTGATGTATTAAGACAACTGTACACCACTTGTATTTCAGCTGTTTTTGTATTTTTAGTGAACTATGTGAAATATCGCAATATGCATTGTATCACTATGTATCGTGACAATCGTATCATGACATGATCGTAACGCGTATCATATCGTGAAGTCCTTTCCAATACCCTAATACTTAAGAAAGTGATTTATATTCAAAATGTGCTGCACTTTATCCAATTAAACAGGACTAATTACACTCTTTATAATGAAACATGCAGTTGTTCAATGTTCGTTAAGCACTGAAGACATCCTCAGCATGCTCAGAGAAGTATATCGTCTATTACGATAACAAAATTTATCATGATACGATAAAATATCATCATATTGCCCACGCCTATTTGCCCACAGAGGATCAATGTTTGACCTCGACCTATATGCTTACTATAACCATATGTTCTCCACATGTTTGTGTGGTTTTCCTCTTAGTGTGAGTATGTGACGCCAAGTAATGGAGAAGTTAGTGATTAAGTGGCCAATGCTCTGGACTGTTAATCATATGTTTGTTAGTTTAAATCCCATTTCAACCAAGCTGCTACAGTACTGTGCAAAGGTCTTAGCCATTCTAAATTTTTCAGTTTATATTCTATATTTAAGACCACACGGGACCACCAAAGTTCAGGTATCATTTGGATGGTGGATCACTCTCACCACTGCAGTGACACTGACATGGTGGTGGTGATGTGTTAAGTGTGTTGAGCTGGTACGATTGGATCAGACCGTGCTGCTGGAGATTTAAAACACTTTTCACTCACTGTCCACTTTATTAGAGACATTCACTTTATTGCTCCACCTTGTAGATACAAAGGCAGTAGCTTATCTGTTGTTGCCGAGTTTGTGTTAGTCATCTTCTAATCGTTCATCAGTGCTCTGCTTACAGAATTCTGTCTAGACATTTTTGGCTGGTGAAATATTTTCAGTCCAGCAGTGACACTGAGGTGAATTAAAACTCCAGCAGCACTCATACCAGCACAACACCACCACCATCAGTGTCACTGCAGTGCTGAGAATGGTGGTCCTGTGGGGGTCCTGTAGAACTACAAATTCAGTGGCCATGAAAGCGTAAATAAAGAATAAACAGAATGTACACTGAAAAATAAGAAAAGCCTAACATTTTTGCATAGTACTGTATCTTTGAGTCAGGGCTGTCAAGGTTATATTACCAGAGGATCACAAGCCAATTGGTTGTCTCCATTGGAAGGGACCTGTGTTTTTCATCTATGAATTTTAACTCTATACAAGTCAAGTCAAGTCATATTTATTTATATAGCGCTTTTTACAATGGAGCATTGTCTCAAAGCAACTTTACAAGTTTGGATTATCTCCTAATAACTACGACCAATCCCAAATTGAGCAAGCCTAGGGACGCTATGTAGCGTATATAGAGTAACTATATCAATGTCACCTGATGACTCATTGATCCACTCAGCCACAGTATTTGTGGTCAAACTGGCATTTCTGGATAAGATTGCCTTTTCTGTGCCGAGGAACTTTTTCAACCTGCAGCATGCAGCCTTTTAGAGATTGTCCCTCCGTAAACGGCTTGCCTGCTTTCAATATAAACTCATTCGCCATACAGCTAGACTCAACTGCTGCATCACAATCTCATTTTGCACACTGAAAACAATTCTGCGGCATGGACAGCCTTCTTCGAAGTTGAGCTACTCATGTCTCTCAGCTCTCCCTCATACCTCATACCTTACTGCTCTGCATGATTTGTGGAGTAATGATGCTTGAGATTATGTTGTGTAGGAACTGCCACCTTCTCCTTGCAGAATCAGCAAGGCCCTTCAACTGTTGAGCTCACTTTTAAATTGCTCTGGATCAGGGAACTGCTAGATGCTCTAAATATAACTAACACCCCGTTCAGGCTTATACTTTCTCCCTCTGGGACGCTGATGAAGATGACGAGTTACTGATCAAGAATAAGAGAATGAGTGAGAGAAATGCAATTATTCTACAGATTAACACAGGTTATGCTATTTAAATTTACCAAGCCACATCCTGAACCTCCATTCACAGGTCACAATCACAATAGCAACACTCGAAAGTGCACAGAGTTCATGATCACGTAAGAGACTTTGGCTCTACCACTCTTCAGCTCTTATCACTACATGTGTCAGCATTCGGTGAAGAGAATAACTAAGACAGAGTATTTTATTTTACATTACGTGTTATCGGAGGTATGAAATGAAATTCTGCCAGAAAGCTCGGAAATTTTGAGCGTTTCGCTTTGAGACTGCTGCTCTGATCTCCAGCGCCAGACCACCTTATTTTGTTTTACAGATCCGCAATCCTTTGGTCTCTGAGGAAAATAAAAAGTGGCAGGCCGACAGCGGCTGTGCTGCTTTTGCTCTTGTTTACATCTCTCAGCATGCTCGCAAGGCTCACACTAAACAGAAACCAATTTGTTCTAATCCTCTTCATTCCGTTATTACCCAAGTGCCTGCAGGAAATGAGTTATGAGGTGAGGTTCTCGACAGACTTTCTTAAATATGTAACTACAATATCCAACTTTCGTGAAGTACTTACAAAAGTGTCATTATCTTTATTTGGAAATCATAACTACTTATGCTTACTGTGACTTTTATATTTATGTTGTTTTATACTATGTATGTGTATTTTGTATGTATATTTTTATCAATTGACAATCTGTAAGTATTTGGCCAGATTAGGCCAGGGCTAGACTGATGATGTTCCTCTTTCAGTTTCCGTTGTAGGGCCACCAAGGCAGATCACCGCATACAAGACGTGGCACTGTTTTTATGTTGGATGCCCTTCCTGAAGCAACCCAGACCATTTACTCGGGCTTGGGACCAGCAACAGGAGTACACCCCCCAAGTCCCGGTAAATGCACCACCGCAAGTCCCGACCATGATTGAACCCAGGTATTTCCAGCAGCTGGCTCTGAGCCATTGAAGCCACAGGCCAAGACTTCACTAAAATGTTTTATTGTTACAGATACCAGTGGAGAGATATGGTCAACACAGTCTTGTCTGTAAATTAGATTTTTTTTGTTTTGTAAATTAAAACAAGTAAACAATTTTGGAAAAATAACGCAAGTCAGACATGCTGTTGCTGGTTCACAAGAACGTGGTTCTACTTAAGTTACATTTCACATGTGGTAAAGTATTTACTTTTATTTACTGTTCGCTTACTGGCATGTTTTGTATCCATTAGAAACAAAGACAATTTTTACACATAGCAGGTACAGCTGCTATGTACAGCTCCAATCTTTTTCATCATATGTGACACAGCTGGATAAAATACATGGAAATGGAAAAAAATACATTTTCATGTGGTACTGAAATCCGATACATATCTGATACGCAACAATGTGACTCTGTACAGCCAGATCAGAATCCATGTGACTTCTCCGTCATCCCAACTTGACATTCGTTATAAATGTCTGGTGAGAAGAGAAACTGGACAGCAGCAGTGAGGGAGGTTTTCCGTGGCGGGACAGCGAAGTAACAGACCTCATAAATATTTGGGGTGATGTCTCTGTGCAAATAAAATTAGAAGGCACGTATCACAACTGCTCCGTGTTTGAGGACATTTCTAAAGAAAACAGGTGGATGTGGCTGCAGTTTCAAAGGAAAATAAAAGCTTAAAAACAAAGTTTAAAAAAACCAAGGACGCCAATCAAAGAAGTGGCTGTGGCCAAATATCATGCCCATTTTAACATGACTATTAAAGGAGTGCCTGTTACAGCTGACCCCATTTTGATTCCTTTGTGCATGCATGTCAATTTAGGAGCATGAACTATGCAGACAAATGCTGGATACAAGTCACATTAAAAAGGTAAAAAAGATCTGTCTCTCCAAGATGCCACCCATCCCTGCATGGCCAGCCAAACAATCATGGTGAGCATGCATAGCTGGCCAATGTAAGAATCCTTTTCATTTTTATTAGCACATTGGACAGATACCACTATTCAAAATAAACCATAAACTACTTATCAAAACAAAACTGTAGTCGCAATCAGGGTGTCCGTTGAATCAAACATTTTTAATAGCCATCTTCTTCTAAACATTTACTGACAAAGTTGGTGTCTTCATCTTGTCTTCAGGGATATAAAGCAGATTGTGTTTGCTTTATGCACCAACCATGTTTAGCAAATCAAATATGTAAACAACTCAGGAAGTGGGTGGTCCAGTGGTATAATTTATGTGATTTATGTGATTATATTTATCATACCAGGATACAATCCAGATACCCGACACAATAAAAGTGTAAATAGAGGGATAACATGCCAAACTCCACAAAGACAGCGGAGGCAATCATCAACATGCGTCATGGCTCCAGTAAAGATTAAATAAGCTGATTAATACATGCCTGGTCGTGCTTAGTTCTTAGTACATTATATGGACTGTTTAATCTTTTATCTTCTCTCCAGTGATTTAACAAAGAGTAATTATGTTCCATGTATAAGCACTCTCAGACACTACAGTAACTGAGATATAAGTCAAGGCATGATCTGCAGTTACACAATTCTAGTTACACAATTCTGTAGCAAAAGATAAGGACATGGTGCCTCAGTGGTTATTGGACTACAGACTAGAAGGTCCAGGGTTCATATCCCATCTCTACACCAGTTGTAGGTTGCTTTAGATAGGTTGTCTGATAAATGGCTAAAATGTCAATAAGTTAAATGGTAGGAAATGGATGCTGAAAATACAGTGGTGCTTGAAAGTTTTTTGAACCCTTTAGATGTTTTATATTTCAGTCCTAAAAGTCCTAAACGAAGCTTAAAAGAACCCAATTAAACAAATGTGAAAAAAATATTATACATGGTCACTTAATTATTGAGGAAAATGATTCAGTGTTATACATCGGTGAGTGGCAAAAGTATGCGAACCCCTAGGATTAGCAGTTCATTCGAAGGTGAGAATCAGGTATTCTCAATAAATTGGATGGCAGTTAGGTGCGAGTGATCAAAGGATAATTCTGAGGACATCAGAAAAAAAGTTGTTAAAGGTTTGATTACAAAGGTTCATGTTATCGTCTGTTTGTCCTCTTTTATAAGTCTTAAGAGTGTATGGTAAAGGGACCTGGAGGAGGTTATTGATCAGTATGTCTGGCTCTCTATTTGTTCAAATTTGTTCCTAAGTATACTTTGATTAATATACACAAATGTAATTTTAGGTTTATTAATAGATCTTACCCCATTGCATTTACATAAGATATTCACAGAAAGATCTGATCTATGTTTTAAATGCCAATCATCCACAGGCACTTTCATTCACCTTTTTGGACACGTCATAAAATTAAACTTTTCTGGAAAGGAGTACACTTAGCTATACAAGAAATTCTTAATATACAATTTGTAATGTGTCCTAAATTATATTTATGTCTTAACCAATTAGAAGCTACATTTGACAATAATGCCAAACACACTGTGCTCCGGTTTCCTCCCATAGTCCAAAGACATGCATTAGGTTAATTGATTATGCTAAATTGGCCCAGATCTGAGTCTATATATGAGACTATCTTCAATATAACTTTGAGCGTTGACTTAACCTTGTGTCTGTCATTGAATGGCCATTGATGCTGAAGAGTAATGTTAAATAAACTAAACAAACAAACTCCCTCTTAAGAAATTTACTTTTAATCTACACCAAAAGACTGAAAAGTTTTGGCAAATATGACTGCCTCTTTGGAATGATGTTGAAAATCATTCCAAATGGAGTATTATTTATTTTATTCATTTTATCTTTTGTATTCCTTAGCTTTATAATAATGTCTGAATTATCTGGAGGTGATTATATCTATGGATTTGCCTGTGTTGGTTAGCTGACAAGTGCTATTATAAAAATGAAATAAAATTTAAAAAGGAAAAAGAGCTGTTGATGCTCATCAGGCTGGAAAACCTTACAGAACCAGCTCTAGAAAGTTTGCACCCCACCAACCCACAGCCAGACAGAATGTGTACAAATGGAGTAATTAAAAGATCATTGTTACTCAGTCAGTCAACAAAGATCACTCCAAGAACAAGGAGTGTAATAGTCTGTGAGAACACAAAGGAACCCAGGGTAACTTACAAAAAACTAAAGGCTTCTTTTACTTTTGCTAATGTTAATGTTCATTAGTTTGCAATCAGGAGAACACCGAACAATAATAAGAAGTGACAGCAATTGCTCAATAAAAAGAAGACTGCTGTCCATCATGTGCACAGTGCAAGAGGGTATTTTGGGTTTGGACTCACATAGAAGATTTTAGTCTGAATGAGAATCATAAACCCTGTCCACTAAAGCAGGCGTCTACAATGGGCACGCAAGCGACAGGCCTGGACCTTGGAGCAATGGAAGTTTGTCTGTTCCGACGAGTGCCATTTCCTTTGCCATCACAAGGTAAGTGTACACCTGGTGAAGTGATGGCACTGGGATGCACTGTAGAAAGAAGACAAACCAGTGGAAATTGTAATGCTGGGAAACCCTGGGTCCGGGCATTCATGTAGCCATTAATTTGACATGTAACACCTACCTAAACATCGTTATGAACTAGGAGGTTTTAATGTTTTGACTGATTGGTGTATTTGAAACCTTCTTTTTTAACTCTTCCAGAATGTCCTTCGTCCAGGGCATAGTTATAAGTAATAAGTTATACAGGACTTTGACTGTATTCTACACAAATACTACAAGTTATAAATAAAGAAACCCTAAAATGAACCATGTTCAGATAGGGGAACCCATCCTCTGGGTGACAACAGATTTCATTAAGCTTGTTATGGAGTGGAATGTTATCTTGTCTTAAGGGGGAGTTTGGAAATGTCCTGCTGCCATAACTCTCATAATCAATCTATTGTACTGTCTATCCTGATGAATGAAAAGGGGAATTTAGAACAAGGCACAGATGTGAAAAAGGAGATACTTTCCCTATTTCCCTACAGCATGTTGTCCCTACTAATGAAAAATAGGGCAGTTTCACTCTAATCAAAGCCAATTATGCATGCTGTTGCGTTCTATTCCCTGGGAGAATATCTCTTTGAACAAATTAGCTTTGCAATCCTGCTCAGCGTGCTCCATTTGTTTTGGAAATGCGAGCCTGCTATTCCCAGTCAATACCACCAATCTTGGCCTTTACTGATCACTGTAGAGCCTCCACTATTAAAGTACAATGTCAGCACAACAGTCCAAAACAGATTCTAACAAGCAAACACCAAGCCTGAGAAAGTGTGGAATGAGGTAAATAATTCTCTATGTTTACAATTAAATTATATATTTATTGGAGATCAGAAAGGTGAAAGAATGGTTCTTGTACAGCAGACTTCTTATACATTCAAAGTGTGTTACATAGGAGAAAGACCATTTGAAATACAATTCTGCAATGAACAACAGATTAGAACATTGTAAAATGAATGAAAATGAAACTCAAAGCTAGAATAAGATGCTGCAGCAATAAACTTAAGTCCTCAGGCTCAGTTCTGTTATAAATGTCTTAACTTGGATTGAAATGGCTATACTGTTGTATGTCTACAATGGTTCCAAATGTATATGTGTATATAGCCTTTTTAAGGTCATGCCACAGCATCTCAATAGGATTCAGGTCTGATCTTTGACTAGGCCACTCCAAAGTCTTCATTTTGTTTTTCTTCAGCCATTCAGACATGGACTTGCTGGTGTGTTCATTTCAGCTTCAAGATTTTTTGGTAGAAAGCAGAATTCATAGTTCCATTTATCACAGCAAGTCTTCCAGGTCCTGAAGCAGCAAAACAGCCCCAGACCATCACACCATAATTTACTGCTGGTATAATGTTCTTTTTCTGAAATACTGTGTTACCTTTATGCCAGATGTAATGGGACACACCTTCCAACGAATTCAACTTTCGTCTCATCAGTCCACAGAATGTTTCTCCAAAAGTTTTGGGGATCATCAAGATGTGTTCTGGAAAAATTGAGACGAGCTTTAATATTCATTTTGCTCATCAGTTGTTTTCGTCTTGGAACTCTGCCATGCAGACCTTTTTTGCCCAGTCTCTTTCTTATGGTGGAGGTATGAACACTGACCTTAACTGAGGCAAGTGAGGGATCTTTTGTGTTGTGGGGTCTTTTGTGACCTCTTGGATGAGTCGTCGCTGCGCTCTTGGGGAAATTTTGGTCGGTCAGCCACTCATGGGAAGGTTCACCACTTTTCCGTGTCTTCACCATTTGTGGATAATGGCTCTCACTGTGGTTCGCTGGAGTCCCAAAGCTTTAGAAATGTCTTTATAACCCTTTCCAAGATGATAAATCTCAATTATTTCTTTCTTTCTCATATGTTCCTGAATTTCTTTGGATCTCGGCATGATGTGTAGCTTTTAAGGATCTTTTGGTGTACTTCACTTTGGCAGGAAAGTCCTATTTAAGTGATGTCCTGATTGAGAACAGGTGTGGCAACAATCAGGCCTGGGTGTGGCTAGAGACAGTGATCTCAGGTGCGATAAACCATAGTTAAGTTATGTTTTAACAAGGGGGGCAATCACTTTTTCACACAGGGCCATGTAGGTTTGTATTTTTCTTCTCCCTTTATAAAAAACACCTTCATTTAAAAACTGCATTTTGTGTTTACTTGTGTTGTCTTTGACTAATATTTAAATTGGTTTGATGTTCCGAAACACTTAAGTGTGACAAACGTGCAAAAAAATAGGTAATCAAGAAGAGGCCAAACACTTTTTCACACCACTGTATATATATATATATATATATATATATATATATATATATATATATATATATATATATATATATATACAACACTCACTGATCCTTGGTACACCTCCTTATTTGACACTCAAAGTCCATTTTATCAGTTCTACTTACACAATTACAAACTGTATTCCATCTGTTTTTCCACATATTTGTGGACATGTGGGGGTCCTGGACATGATCAGAACCCCCACAGAACCACCACAGATCAGTTACTATTTTGGTGGTAGATCATTCTCAGCTCTGCAGTGAGTCATCCTTAGTCATGCTCTAATTCTTCATCAGTGCTCACAGGATGGTGTCTACAGGATGCTGGTGGTTGCACATTTTAAGTTGGTGTAATATTGGTGAGCTGTTTAAAAACTCCAGCAGCACTGATGTACATGATCCGCTCATACCAGCACAACACACACTAACACACCACCACCACGTCAGTGTCACTGTAGTGCTGAGACTGATCCACCATCCAAATGGTACCTGATCTATGGTGGTCCTGTGGGGGTCCTGAACATTAGAGAATAGAGTCAAGAGAACTAACAAAGTTTGAAGAGAAACAGATGGCCTACAGTCTGTACTGCAGAACTACAAAGTGTTTATAGCAACAATGAGTGTACCAAGGCGGTGTACCTAATAAAGTGGTTGGTTAGTGTATATTAGACCTGCTTTATCAGCACAGATACTGATCTTTACCTCCTTAAATTAAAGGTGCTCGTTGCAAAACCATGCTGCTACTGATTAATCAATGCAATTCCCTTTCCCCAGAAGAATCTTTTTTCGCATTTAATCAATGCCACTGGCAAGAACATTAGTTTCCAAGGAGAAAAACAAAAACACATGCAGTACAGAATTCATTCTTTGGCAGTAAAGGAAATATGAAGCCTTGGGGTAAAATCAAGTCAAAGCGCTGACTGGCTTGCTGTAAATAATTTATTATAAAGTCATCAATATTTCAGCCCTCAAAGTATTTTCATTCACACATTGTGTTAATACTTGTATTAAAAACGGTACCTCGGTTGGCTCATTAGCAGGAATGTTTTCCCTCTTTTTCACGTAATCCACTGAATTTAAAATGATGTAGATTCAATTCAGAAACAAAAAAGAACAATAAACTGAAAGATTTACAGAAAGCTCAACCTAACTGGGAACCACAGACTGGACAAATACACTGGGATATAAGGGAACTGTTATTCATTACAGAATTTAAATATAGATAATGATTGTATAAGATTTTATGAAATTGTTTGTTAGCCTTATAAGTGACTTTCTTGTATAAGTCTGTAGCCAAGACCGAAACAATATACTCCCAATAAATTTGCAAGACTAGTTTCATTGGCAAGTCAACATAAAGTTCATAGGGAAGTGAAGTCCAGATGAGGGTCCAGTGCTTCAAAAACATTGATTTATTTGTGGCGACCCACCACATATTGATTTTCTGCTTTTTTACTATTTAAAAAGGGTAAAAACTTATTTCATTGCAGAAAAATTTCATTGTAGCTCTCTCTCTCTCTCTCTCTCTCTCTCTCTCTCTTTATATCATTATTATCTCTCTCTCTTATTTCATAGCAGAAAAATTTCATTGTAGCTCTCTCTCTCTCTCTCTCTCTCTCTCTCTCTCTCTCTCACTCACACACACACACACACACACACACACACACACACACACAATCAACATTTATGGGGTGAGCAACTGCCTTATGTGAGAGTGCAACATACTTTCTTTTGTACTTACAGGTATTTCATAACAGAGCAGGGAAATGGGAAACGTGCAGAAACTGTGAAGCAAGTGTGAGGCACGTGACTGGTCTGCTACAGACAGTTCTCGCACTGCTAAGCTTTCTTGATTTTACTTGCTTTTTGGGATTGTTTAAACATAGTCTTTGCACTCTCTCAGAAATTATAATATTGTTCTCACTCTCATTAGTTAGTAGGAGTTGCACGACTGGTAATTTTAAAATAAAAATGTTTAACCGACTAGTCATGTTTTCAATATCTAAAGCAAAAAGAAACTCAGCAGGTCCTTATTTTTGGGATTTTTTTATTATGGGAGTTCAATGCTGATTGACAACGGCAAAGAATGCGTCAAATCATATTTGAAATTACAGACCTACACGGTCTCTAAATTAAAATTCCAGCTTTAGTGCTTCCTTAGGCTACACTTTTAAAGACGACAATAAATAAATGTGCTAAATAATATAACAGTGCACTGCTTAATTTAAGCCGGATCCGGCCGGAACAAGATTCGACGTTACACCTCTCATATTTGAATCTAGATTACTGTAGAATTGGAGTCATATTTCCTGAAGTATTTCCAGACTGCCAAATTTTGATTGGCACAGTGTTTTTAAGAAGAGCTTCTTTCTGTACTGTCTTCCTGCATCCTTGGTACTGTTTTTATCTCCTTCCGACTAATTGACTTCAGCATCCCATTACAACTAGTGGATGTCCTAGTCGACTACTCTATACAATCTTTAGTACTTAGCCATTACATTTTGTACAGTGGAGCACCTTATATACAACATTTACACCTCCTCTTCCAAAACATTCAGCATTAAGAAACACCTTTTCAAGACAGAGCCCATAAGGTATCCAGTGTATATTGTGACTAGTGACCATACTATACTATATAGTAACAGCCCAAAAATAGAATATGGAGCGACCTTTGGTGCATGACAATCAAAAGAGAGGGTGTCCGTTTGCATTCTATGTCAGGACTTGTGTGTTGTATGTATGAAACTATCATACAAGACTACATACATAATTCATGCACTGTGGACATGCAAATTGTACCCCACTCCCTCGTGTAATCACAAAAAACTTAAATCTATCTGTATCATGTGGCTAATTACATAAGAAGTTAAATTTATTAGGGGTTTATGCAATTAGCATTTATTGTGTCACATATAGATCTTGGCTGTGTCTGAGCGAGGGGGATCAGTTCGAGGATCATTCCCAGCCCAACAATAGCCACTCCTGCCGGCCTTGTGATGGACTGGCATCCCATCCAGAGCATGTTTTTGTACCCTGTGTTTTTCAAAGACAGGCGTTGGAGCCCCCCACATTTGTAAAATAACAATTCAGTCACCTAGCCAGCATTTTGGGATGCTTTTTGTAGTGGAATTGGGCTGCTTCTGTCATGCAGCCCTCACAACCCTGGATGTAGTTGAGATGAAAAATATTTACTTTGAAAATCAGACAGCTTACTTCGTACACAGTGGGGTTTTCATTTGCAAGGGAGTTTTGGTATCAAAACAGTAATTCTGGGAATCTACTGACGTCTCAGCCATGTCAGTGCCCTTTACACAATTTACATCTGGTTTGTGTTTTCATTAAAAAGAATACAATTTATTAACAAATGTGCTAAACTCAAATGTCACCCTGTGCTGTACTAAGAGTGACTATGTCCCTGAAATTAGCTCATGTACACCTTTCCCCAAATCCACTGTTTTGGGGAAAAATAAATATAGTCTTATTTTTGACTGTTGACTGTTTGTATGTACTATGTACTGTACTTCTAAGGATGCAACAAACAATCTCAATATATACAGTATAGTGCAGAAGTCTTAGGTCACCATTAGATTTGTTGTTTTAGCAATGGTATTATAACCCTAGATAACATATTGTCGACGACTGGACTGGAAAGTTTCAATCTTGGTTTCATCACTCCATAATACTCTTTTCCACTGACATTCATTCCAATCTTTGTGAGCTTTAGCATATTTTGGCCTTTTCACCCTGTTCTCGTTCCAAAAAAAGTGGTTTCTTGGCTGCTACCCTTCCAAACAGACCATTCCTGACTGATCAAGTGTCTTCGGACTGTAAAAGGGTCAACTTCCCAATGAAGCTGCTGCTATTGCTCAAGTGTTAGTTTTTTTATGGTCAATTTACCATTGCTAAAACAACAGAATGTCTAATATAATGTTGGATTAAGACTTTTGCACAGTACTGTAGTTTTTGTACATATTCATATTTTCAACCCCATAACCTGGTCCTACGACATAAAGTGTAGTAAAAGTGTCTACTGGATATTTTGCATATTTTGCAAATGTAACTGATTATCTTTATAAGCAAGTATATTATAAGTAAAACCATACGATTCTCTTCTCATGCTATTAATAAAAAAGAAAGTAGGTAGGCTGACAGCCAGGCAAAAAATAAAGCTATGGTTAGCAATCAGAGCTATTTGCATAATTATAACTGTTTGGCTACCTAGTTGTCATTACCTTTAAGGTAATTTACAAAATAAATGAAAATAAAGCTATGACAAGCTAAAGTTAAAAACCTATATTTTAACTGATGTCGTTTAGGAATCTTTCTGGTGCTACAAGCTAATGTTATCATCTCCCGTGTCTCAACCAGCTATTGTGTATTTTACACAAAGCTGACGATAACTGTCAGATCTTGCCATTCTGTATTTATTTCTGTTTTCTTTTACTTATAATTGCCTACTTGTTTAGTGTGAAAACAAGCGTGAGTGAGTCATTCTAATGCTTTTGTACAGTGTACACACGCATGGATACACACAAAACACACAATCAGCTACACGACTAGAAGTGAAGAATAATAATGAAGTTGTGGCTTGTACAGAGAACACTTACTCTCACAGAACTAAACCTTCTGTAGCCTGTTATAAATCACAACTGGAAGAAAGACAAGACAAATGTTTTGCGCTAAAGTCAAGCACTACACTAGCCAAAACATGTGTTCTATGCTTAATGAGGTGAAGAGTGAGAAGAGATGCTTGTGACTTGAAGTTAGAAGTCTGATACAGACCAGCATGCATACTTAGATGGATAGAAGGATAATACTTATACATATAATCCATATAATGTAGGTAGAATGCCTCTATATACTTTGAGCAAATAATGTAGTTATAAGTGCCACTGAAAAATAAGTAACCTATTTGAATTCATATAATTTTAACTGTTTGTTTAACTAATCTTGTCATGCCACACCTCGTGATCCACAGGAAACACTGACTAGCCATTAGGCAAATGTCAAATAATCGATACTGCAATATATCGGAATATTTATTTTTGTGATATACTACATCGGTTGTCAGCTCAAAATCTAGATTTTTTTTAACAAAGAAAAACACGTTTTAAATGGGGTGCAAACTACAATCTCTGCTCCTTTAGATGTAGCAGTACAGTGTTTTAACTCAGTTTGCCCGCTGAATTATCAGTGTGATGTGATGTATTAAGACGATTCAGATTGTGCACTGTAACTTGTATTTCAGCTTTTTTTATATTTTCAGTTTCTATATTTTCAGCATATTTTCTGCATATATAGTTTCAGTAATATTGTTATCACAATGCATCGTATCACAGTGTATTGTGATATAATCGTATCATGATGTGCATCGTATCGTGAAGTCCTTTCCAATACCCACCCCTACGAGTTGGTCTCCTGCCGTTTGCTTTTGCTTCTGCATTTGCTCTGAACATTACTGTATAAATAAGATAAGATAATGCCTTTATTGTCAATGTACAATTATTCAATGAAATTAGTAGCATTAGGAAACTGGCAACCCTGGAAGTAGTTGCAAATGCAAAAATAATAAAAAAACATTTGCTTACACCCTCACCTCATGCCTTACAAACATGCGACTATACATAATCGATGTAATTTAAGTAACGTATGTCCATAAAATTGTGTGAAATTTCAGTATAACGAAAAATGATATATCCTACGATGGATTGGCGCCATGTCTAGGGGCTGTTCATGCCTTGCACCCTGTGGCACCGGCTAGGCCCCGGGTCTTCTGCGACTTTGTTCAGGATCAAGCAGATAAGAAAGTGAATGAATGAATGAATGATTGATCATTGATGATTGATCATTATTTTGTGTAACTGATGTACTGTATAATATAAAAAGTCAAGTCATAACATTTCCAGACTATTTACTGTAAACTCCACAATCCTGCTCCAAAACCTCAGTGAGAACAGTGATATAGTAGCTAAAGCCATATTTGTCAGGGAGTCTAGTAGATCCCTGGGGCATTTCTAAACGACTTGTTGTGCTGGAGCACAGCTGTACCCCTCCGTTTGCTAATCAGTTGTAAGGGTACAACTGTGCTTACAATGAGCCTGTTGAACATTAAATAGATCAAGTGATTTAACACTAAAGTGGGAGTTAATCTGGGTGGACTATGGATGAGAAAAATTGTATTAATTGCATTAACTAACCAAAGAACTATAGCTATGAGCTAGCATTACCTTGTCTGCAGCATGGCTGACATTCTTTTAAATATTTGCGGATGTCCATTACTCCATGAGAAATAAACAAATGAAACTAGCTCTGACTGAAAGTGTTAGTCAGTGAAGATGGAAAATGTCTGGGCATTACGGAAAGTGAGTGGCTTTTCCTGTAGTTCTGCTCAGCAATCCAGGACGAAAATGACTTTTTACCACCATAATTTTAGCGGGGTACAGCAACATTAGAGTAAAGTGGGTTTGATGACTCACCTGGCAGACGCCGTAAGTTTTTTTGTTTGTGTGGCTGATCGAATAAAGTTACAGCAAACGTGGGAGGACAAATATGCAGAAACATGAACACAAACATCGGCGTAATTTAAACATCATCAACAAATCCATCCATAACACAGCGAAATGTAATTACAGTTATTCCCTTACACTAAATGTGGATGACATGCAATCAAGCATGTCTGTGTAAGAATGACGTGAACTGTTTTTGCCATTGAATATAAGGACCTGTTTAGACAAGGAATAGATTAATCATAAAACACTGTCAGAGCAAACACAATTACCTCCAACATTCATACTGATTGCGACTGAAAAACATTAGACAGTGAATGTGCATGCAGTCTTTTGTTTTGATCTAAGTAATGCACCAGTAATGGCATCATTTGGAACCTGTGAACACTTTACTGTAATCTAAACAAGCAAAAAGCAAACTTAGCCATTACAGCCACGAGCTGAGAGGTTCAGACGTATCGTGGGATGAGATAATGCTATAAAGTACACCTCATTTTTTAAGAGTTTGCAAAACTTCAATGTGATTTGTGTGTGCAGGAGAGAGAGAGAGAGACAGAGAGAGACAGACAGACAGACAGACAGACAGAGACAGATACATTATTACTATGATATTATTATTTCCTTGCTTGTATTTGACCCTAAAGAAATAGATTTTCCATTAAAATAGCACTACACACAAGTAGACAACATAAGCTTCAAAAGAATCCACTTTTTTAAAATTCAATAACATTATTTTTCACCACGTCCTATCTTGTTTGCTGCTGTACACCGTCTCATTGCAACTTCTCTCGGGGCTGTCAAGGCTTTGCATTCAGAATACAAAAATCCCACAAGAGTGATTACCAGAAAGATGCCTTTTAAATGCAAAGTGTTTTAGTGTGTGTGACTGGGGCACCCCTACCCAGTGTCACACGGCGCACACACACAGCTCCCTATCTCAGAGGGGCAAAGACATGGAGCCAACATGCGGGAGTTCATTTAAATGCATTTCGATGTGGATGCAGCTGTAGACCTACTGAAGTGTACTTGTGCATCTCTTGCAGAGTCGAACCTGAAACTGCACAAAATTGCACCTAACAGCATCACCATGTTTTAATCAATAGCTATAACTACATTTTCTACATTTTATCACACACTTAGATGTTCCTCTGCTTCATCCCCACTCAAGTTGTTTCTGTCATCAGATCTAGCCCCACCATGCCCAGGCCATGCCAGAGGGCAGTAACTATCTGATCCATTTGGCTGGGCTCAAGATCCTACAGTGACTCTGTGTATCGGACTAAATAATGGAGATATGCATACTTGTTTACTTTAATTTATTCAATATTTTATTTATCTGTTAATATTTACTTAGTTTCTGTTTTTTGAACTATTACTACAGACTTATTTGACTAGATGAATTAATTTCATTCTTATATTTATCGTCAAAGCCATCCAAGAAGGATGGGTCTCTTTTTGAGTATTGGTCCTCCCAAGGCTTCTTATAATGTTTAGGGAGTTTTTCCTGGCCACTGTCACCCTAGGCTTGCTCAATTTCGGATTGGTCCTATATATTAGAAGATAATCAAAACTTGTAAAGCTGCTTTGAGACAATGCCCCATTGTAAAAAGCGCTATATAAATAAAACTGACTTGACTTGACTTGACTGTGGTAGCCTAGTGGTTAAGGTATTGGAGTATGGACCAGAATGTCCAGTGGTTAAGGTACTGGAGTATGGACCAGAATGTCCAGTGGTTAAGGTACTGGAGTATGGACCAGAATGTCCAGTGGTTAAGGTACTGGAGTATGGACCAGAATGTCCAGTGGTTAAGGTACTGGAGTATGGACCAGAATGTCCAGTGGTTAAGGTACTGGAGTATGGACCAGAATGTCCAGTGGTTTAGGTACTGGAGTATGGACCAGAATGTCCAGTGGTTAAGGTACTGGAGTATGGACCAGAATGTCCAGTGGTTTAGGTACTGGAGTATGGACCAGAATGTCCAGTGGTTTAGGTACTGGAGTATGGACCAGAATGTCCAGGGTTCAAATTCCACCTCTGCCAAGCTGCCACTGTTGGGCCACTGAGCAAGGCAATTAACCCACAATTGCTTGGATTGTTAAGACTGCATCAATTGTAAGTCACTCTGGATAAGGACATCTGGTAAATTACATAAATGTAAACATTATCTGAGTTATCATAGCCAGTCTGGCCATTCTCCGTTGACTTCTATATTCAACAAGGTGTTTCTGTACACAGAACTGCCGATCACTGGGTTTTTCTTTAATGCAACATTCTACACACTATTGTGAAGATCCAAGTACATTAGCCATTAATGGAATACTCAAACCTGAAAAGGCTGCCTGACACCAAACATTATGTCATGGTCAAAGCTACTAAGATCATATTTTTATTAACTTTTAATGTACATATCCTTAAAAATTATGAGTTACCTCAAGTTTAAATCTAGAAAATAACCCTGCATTAGTATCGTCTTGATGCATGCTCAATGATCCAGGTAAGAAAATCCCAGAAGTTGAATCTGTTCATCTGGACATAGATTTTATTGGAGAAACGTTTCGTCACTCATCTAAGTGACTTCTTCAGTCTCAGCAGTTGGAAAACTTCCCCAATCTTATATACAGCACCTTTACATAACCACTGGTACCAGCACCATTGCATAACAATGGGACCGGTGATCAGTTTAATATGCAGATTGACATAGCCATTAACGACAATGGCCACGTGTGCCATTCACACAGGATTGGGGAAGGGCTGCGATGGCTCCATTGTAAGATGGTGAGAGGTGTACTCTGAGGCCCCCTCCTCGGTTCAGGGATGGACGTTCCCTTTTTACAAAAATGGCTTCTTTTACTCCGTGTTCAAATCATCGTTCCTCCCTATCAAGGATCTTCATCCTTGAAAGAGTGTCCACTGGCCTGTAGGTGGGTGTACACCGCAGAGTGCTGACCTGATGAGGTAGCTCTTCTATGTTGTGTCATCCGTTTCGCCAGTGGCTGTTTGGTTTCCCCGATGTACAATTCCTGGCAATCCTCCTGGCACTTCACAGTGTACACTACATTACTCTGTTTGTGCTGGGGGACCCGATCCTTGGGGTGGACCAGTTTCTGGCGTAGCGTGTTTTGGGGTTTGAAAGCCACTGAGACGCGGTGTTTGGCAAATATGCGTCTCAATTGTTCAGATGTTCCTGCCACATATGGAATCACCACTGGTTTACGCTTAGACTGCGACCTGCATTAGTATATGTCATCTTTAAAACAAGCTATAGTTACCACTCTCTACATTGTCTAATGAACTTTAATGTGTTTAGGTGTATAGTGTTCTTCATTAACACTAAGTGGTTTCACTATCAAACCATCAATCCTTATCTGACATACTTTGTCATCATTTTTGGTGGCTAGCCTAGTTTGCACAATATGTACCATACTTCAATCACTCACTCACTCACGTCAGTCCCCTGTCAGTGCAGGATTTCTAAATCCAAGATAATCAGGACTGAACTGTAGAAGTGTTGTCATTCCTCATTACAACTCTTGAACACGGGAATGAAATATCATGCTTTATACTCCTTGGTGCAACACAACAACACATAACACATAACATACAGTGGGGCAAAAAAAGTATTTAGTCAGCCACTGATTGTGCAAGTTCTTCTACTTAGAAAGATGAGAGAGGTCTGTAATTTTCATCATAGGTACACTTCAACTAAGAGAGATAAAATGAGGAAAAAAATCCAGGAAATCACATTGTAGGATTTTAAAGAATGTACCTGTAAATCATGGGGGAAAATAAGTATTTGGTCACCCACAAACAAGCAAGATTTCTGGCTCTCACAGACCTGTAACTTCTTCTTTAAGAAGCTCTTCTTCTCAAACAGTCAGACTCCAAACTCAACCATGGCCAAGACCAAAGAGCTGTCGAAGGACACCAGGAAGTAAATTGTAGACCTGCACCAGGCTGGGAAGAGTGAATCTACAATAGGCAAGCAGGTTGGTGTGAATAAATCAGCTGTGGGAGCAATTGTAAGAAAATGGAAGACATACAAGATCATTGATAATCTCCCTCCATCTGGGACAGAATGCAAAATCTCATCCCGTGGGGTCAAAATGATCATGAGAACGCTGAGCAAAAATCTCAGAACTACACAAAGGGACCTGATGAGTGACCTGCAGAGAGCTGGGACCAAAGTAACAAGGCTACCATCAGTAACACACTACGCCGAAAGGGACTCAGATCCTGCAGTGCCAGGCGTGTCCCCCTGCTTAACCCAGCTTTTCTGCAAAGGGGACAGGACGACTGATCCGTGTTAAGGTAAGAATGACCGGAGCAATATACCGTGAGATTTTAAGCCAAAACCTCCTTCCATCAGTGAGAGCATTGTAGATGGAATGTAGCTGGGTCTTCCAGCATGACAATGATCCCAAACACACCGCTCGGGCAATGAAGGAGTGGCTCCGTAAAAAGCATTTCAAGATCCTGGAGTGGCCTTGCCAGTTTCCAGACCTCACCCCATAGAAAATACGTGGAGGTGTTTGAAAGTCCGCGTTGCCCAACGACAGCCCCAAAACATCACTGCTCTAGAGGAGATCTGCATGGAGGAATGGAGAAAAAATACCAGCTACAGTGTGCGCAAACCTGGTGAAGACTTACAGGAAATGTTTGACCTCTGTGATTGCCAACAATGGTTATGTTATAAAGTATTGAGTTGAACTTTTGTTATGGACCAAATACTTATTTTCTTATTTACTTATTTTTGTGATTTCCTGGACTTTTTTCCCTCAGTTTGTCTCTCAAAGCTGAAGTGTACCTATGATGAAAATTACAGACCTCTCTCATCTTTCTAAGTGGGACAACTTGCACAATCAGTGGCTGACTAAATACTTTTTTTGCCCCACTGTGTATATATATGTGTATACTTTGTTGTTCTGTAGAAAGTAGTCATACATTTGAACTAATACAATTACTCAGCATTCAGCACACAGGGATTTCTATAGTTCAACTATCCAACCAGGTAAAAGTCCTGAATTCCTGAGCGACAACGAAGGGGGTGCATGTTATAAAAGCTAAAATCAAAAAGACAAAAGCCTAACTACAACAACAAAGCCACATCAACTACTATTAAAATGAAATAATGAAACATCAACACGTATATCTACAAATCCTACAGTGCCTCACTCCTCATGACTGAGCATCACTTTTAGGTAACAATAGATAATATATGACATTTTATAATGCTAATAAAACGCCAACCCAACACTGGAATAGAAAGGGCAGCCTATCAGCTAACATTAGTCAACTGTAACTGCAGGCAAAAGTTAGAAACTAGCTGATGGTATCATTCATTCATATACAGGTGACACAATCTAATTCAGAAACTGAGAAGGCAATAAAGTAAATT
Source organism: Ancistrus triradiatus (assembly GCA_025084515.1). Taxonomy (NCBI): domain Eukaryota; kingdom Metazoa; phylum Chordata; class Actinopteri; order Siluriformes; family Loricariidae; genus Ancistrus; species Ancistrus triradiatus. The sequence goes on along the minus strand of JAJAGP010002642.1, from coordinate 45,600 downwards.
GCATTAAACAATCTAGATAGCTAGCTATTTACATTAACATACAACCCATTCTCTGGCTTGCACCGCTGCAACCTTCATGAAGAAGCGACCAGTGATAGGAGAGAGGCAAGCAGCCAAGAGGAGAAATGGTACAGTCCACATCAGAGGTGTCTGTAATCGTATTACAAACTCTTCTAGGCATGTAATATGTTTCGACACCCACCCCACACCCCCGGAACTGTTTTTACCGTTTAACTAGGAGAGTCAAACCCCCCTCAATCCCCCCGGAATTCAAACCATGAATATGTGAACACTTAAGGCAAGTTCTTGACAGTTTTTTGCAAAGTGAGTGATATATTCGATAACATCAGCTCACACATTGTTAAAACAACAATTAAGATCTTATCGCACACCCCTATTTAGCTGGTTTGATGCATTTGGCATCTAGCTGTCTCCCTTCTGTTTGGTCTCCCTTCTGTTTGCCTGACAGAGTAAATGTCTTTTTAGGCCATCATAATTTGCTATTCAAATAAATGATTCAAGATGTTAGTACGTTAGGTAACACTAATACACATTCATTTGAGACATTAATTCTGTGACATGGCATAACTATACAGGCCAGAAGAACTCCAACTCACCCTGCAAGCTCTGTGCTATGACCTATTTTGTCAACCATAACAACAAGCAAATCAAGGCATACTGTGGATATGTCCTTGCTGCCCAGAACATGTCTCCATCTTGTCTGTATAATTTCCTCAAATCTAGTCTTACTACATTATGAAAAAAAATTATTATTAAAAAATAAATTTTATACAGTCAAACATATTCATCATTTGCTCCAGTGTCACACCAGCACGTGCACCTGTTCACTACGCCCACCTTCCATCACCTTCCACTGCGTTCTTGCACCTTCTCTCCCTTTCTCTCTCCTCCTCCCTTCGATCACCTGCACCTGCCTCTCGTTTCCAGCACATTCCACCTGCCCTATATATACCGTTTCCTTTTACTTTCTCATGGCTGAGTCTCCTGGTCACCACCGCGTCTCTAGCTCCTCACTCTTCCTTACCGCACTCTCCTTTCAACCATATCGATCTCTCGATCTATTCTATCGTTATGCTAATCCTTACCAACCGTCCTCTTCGCTCTATCCTACCGTATCTACCAATTCTAACCTCTAGTTATCGCTCACCTACCTTTTTGTCTTTCCGTTCACTTTCGTTCCGTCATCCACCCGCTTTATCATCTTGTACGTATTCCGTTCGTTAAGCACCTCGTCTGTATTTTGGACCGTATTCGCGTTTTGTAAGTCTGTTATTAGTTCATTTCTAAGTTTCACTTTCTTAATAAACACCGTCTGAGTCACGATCCACTCCTGCGTGTGCTTCCTCATCCCTCAGCCAGCATTACAAAAGACTCAGTCGTGCTTGGAGGCAGCGGGAGTTTTGGATTTGAACTCAGTCCCGATCACGATGAGCAGCGATCAACTCGCTGAGCTTCGGGCTCAGATTGCCGAGGTAACACGCGCTATTTCGCAGCTGGCTCCCTTCGTGGACGCTCTATCACAGCATATGTTACAGCTTGACCGGTCCCCGGCAACCGCTACCGACGCGCTGTAGGCTCCGCCTGCTTCTGACTCTCCACCATCCGTTGAGATCGCGTTGCCAGAGAGATTTGATGGGAACCATGCGTTTTACAACAAATTTCCTGCGAAGTGCCTTCTTTACCTCAGGCTTTATCCACCCAGCTCACAATTTGTCGGTGTCTCGCTGGTGGTATCTTGCCTCTCAGGCAGGGCATTACAGTGGGTTACAGAGAGATGGTCGGAGGTGCAGGCCGGGGCCGGTGACCAGCTCCTGGATGCGCTCGGGGCAGTTTTTGGTCCTTCTTGTAATAGTGGGCCATACACCCCCGAGGCTCCACTGTTCGGTCACCCCACACCGAGTGCCCAGATTACCAGCGTTCAGTCAGTACACCACTTCGCCCGCCACCTGCTGGATCCCCCGCTCGCTGGTTGTCATAGGATCCCAGCTATCAGTGTGGCCAAGCGCAGCCTTAAGCTCGCTACTACGGTCTCTTTTCAAGGGACGCCCGGCCCAGTCCAGGGTTCGCCCGTCCCAGAGTCTGTTCCAGAGTCCGTTACAGGGTCGCCCGTTCCAGACTCCGTTCTTGGAACGCCCGTCCCAGGGCCAGTCCAGCGCCCATCCAGGTCAGAGACCTGCCACAGGTCACCAAGGCCTGGTAACCAAACAGTTAGGCTGTTTAGCCCAGCCAGAACATGGTGCCAGAACCAATAGTGTCTGATAACCTGGTAGTTAAGCACGACAGCCCAGTATCCGTGCATGCCACGTTCGTTAGCTCCGCCAATGAGCTGTTAGTGCCTCACGGCACTGCATCTGAGTTACCAGGGTCTGATAATCCGGTACCGAAGCCAGTTAACCACATGCTTGAGCATCCTAGCTCTGAATTTGAACAGGTTCGCCCAGGACCTGTACCATCACCTTCGGTAACTGGGTCGAAGTCGTCCGTTCCCAGGTCGGCTATCTCCAAGACCATTCAAGGGTCGTCTACCACGGACATCATCCCAGGTACACCTATATCAGAGACCTTCCAAAGGTCACCTATTTCAGAGACCTTCCAAAGGTCATCCCTGCCAGAGACCTTCCAAAGTTCGCCAAAGGTCATCTAAGTCCGAGTTTGTCCTTAATCAGTCCGAATCTATCCAAGATCTGTCTAAATCTGAGTCTGTTCTGAATATGTCCGAGTCTGTCCTGAATCAGTCCGAGTCAGTTCCTAGTCCGTTCAAGTCCGAGTCTATCCAAGATCTGTCCAAATCTGAGTCCGTTCCGAATCTGTTCGAGTCTGTCCAAACTCTGTCTAAGTCCGAGTTCGTTCTGTGTTTGTCCGAGTCGGTCCAGAGCTCGTCTAAGTCAGAGTCTGTCTCTAATCTGTCCAAGTCTGTTCTGAGTCCGTATAAGTCCGAGACCGTCCGAGGGTCAGCCGAGTCTGAGACCACTCCAGGGTCGTCCGAGACCTTCCCAGGGTCATCCAAGTCCAAGACCACTCCAGGGTCATCCGAGACCTTCCCAGGACCTTCCCAGGACCATCCAAGTCCGAGACCACTCCAGTGTCGTACAAGACCTTCCCAGGATCATCCGAGTCCGAGTCCTTCCGAAGATCATCAGTCCCTGTGCCTGCGCTGAGGTCGCCAGTTCCTGTGCCTGCGCTGAGGTCGTCAGTCTCAGTGCCTGCGCCGAGGTTGTCAGTCCTAGTGCCTGTGCAGAGGTCGTCAGTCCCAGTGCCAGCGCCGAGGTCGTCAGTCCCAGTGCCTGCGCCGAGGTCGTCAGCCCCAGTGCCTGTGTCTAGGTCGTCCTTCCCAGTCCCTGTGCCGATGTCTAGGTCGTCCTTCCCGCTCCCTGTGCCAAGGTCAACCCTCGTAGTGGCCGTACCGATGTCACCCATGGCACTGGTCCCAGAGCCATTCGTCCCAGAGCCAGTCCCGAAGCCAACTGCCCCGGCACCTGCTCCATTGCCAGAACTTCCAGTCCCTGGGTCCTCTGCTCCTGTAGCTCTCCAACCATCCACCCGTGTCAGGTGCACCCATCCGGGCCATCAGGGGCCCGGTGCCATCCGGATTCCTCCCAGCCTTTGCCCAGAGAGGAAACCGCCAGACCGTCCAGAGCACCTGTGGGGCCATCACTGGAGTCCTAGCTCCATCTTGGACTCCGTAGGGGGGCTCTGTCATACCAGTATGTGCACCTGTTCACTACGCCCACCTTCCATCACCTTCCACCACATTCGTGCACCTTCTCTCTCTTTCTCTCTCCTCCTCCCTTCGATCACCTGCACCTGCCTCTCGTTTCCAGCACGTTCCACCTGCCCTATATATACTGTTTCCTTTCACTTTCTCATGGCTGAGTCTCGTGGTCACCACCGCGTCTCTAGCTCCTCACTTTTCCTTACCACGCTCTCGTTTCGACTGTATCGATCTCTCGACCTATTCTATAGTTATCCTAATCCTTACCAAGCCATCCTCTTCACTCTATCTTACCGTGTCTACCAATTCTAACCTCTAGTTATCGCTCACCTACTTTTTTGATCATTCCGTTATCCACCCGCTTTATCATCTTGTACATATTTCGTTCGTTAAGCACCTCGTCTGTATTTTGGCCCGTATTAGTTATTATCCGTTATTAGTTCATTTGTAAGTTTCACTTTCTTAATAAACACCGTCTGAGTCACGATCCACTCCTGCGTGTGCTTCCTCATCCCTCAGCCGGTGTTACATCCAGAAAATGGTTCAGATAACAAGTAATCAAATAATAAGTGCACCTATCAGCGGGGTATCTCAATTCTCGACCACGTCAGAATTCGTCAAATTCAGTTTTTGACACATTTTGACCAGAATAATTTGTCTCAATTCTCGTTGCTTGCTCAGTACCCGGCACTCTTGCTTAAATTTGTATGAGTCGAGCCATACGACTTGTTTCAACTGAAACCCGATTCATGATTCATGATTCACAATTCAGTACACTGTAGTTCAGTGATTCAGATTCACAATAGCTCTTTCCCAATGAAAATCTGTGGTGTGTTTATCATGTTTTTATTTGTTTTTACATCCCAGTAATGTATTTTTAGTGTAAATAAGTCTCCACTAATCTAAAAAGTATAGTATTGACAGTCAACTGAAATCCTGTCCTGAATCTCCAGAACACAGGCTGAGCAGTTAGCATTAGCAGCTATGCCCGTGCCAATGAGTTCATCAATAGAGTAAGTGCTTTCACTTTCAATCCATTATTCATTAAATTGGATGAGATTTTCAACACTTCATTATAAAATAAGCTTTGTGCTAATGATTTTGGCCAACTGTAGGATGTAAGTGTTTTAAACATAGACTTACTTATCATTACTTATCACAGGCTTTGTTGTTTTACAATATTGACCACTCTACCAAACACTCGTTAAACTTCTCAGTTCATGATACATTTAACTTAAGTTGGAACATATTCCCATCGTAAATCAGTGAGCACCTGTACAATACAACTCCATTAATGCATATAATGTCTTATACAGTGTGGATTTTCTGGCGTCTGGAACAGAGTAATTCAATTTACATTATTACCTATGGGAAAAATTTGCTCAGTACTCGTCATTTTCAGTTTTTGACAAGCCTCCTGGAATGGATTAACAAACCGAGGTACCACTTTAATGATAACATCAAAGTGGAGGATGTAGCCATTCAGAACACTATCTACCTTCATTATTTATTTTATTTGTTATCAGAATTCATTTTAGCAGGGTAGTGGTTCAAACAGCATGAGGGGATTAACATGCCCCATATGCTTTGCATGAATTTGGATAACAGGTAGTCAGATAACAGGGTTCGACTGGATAATACAAAATAGCTCAGGTGGTTAGCAGAGACAGATAATTGTACATTCTTTTGCTCATCTCATCTCATCTCAGGATATTTACCTTTAACAAATATTATTACATAACAGTACAATGACACTGTACAACTTCAGTTTCCTTCTGCATTGGGGAATTAAGCTTCGCAATTTTAAAGATTCACTCAGGTGAATCTGAAGAGCACCAGTTCGATAATCATCATTATAACCTTAACGATCAGGAAACCGGAGCCTCAACAATATTTTATGGAAGAATCAATGCATCTAAAGAGAAATGTCAGCAGACATTGTGTCTTAAGACTAAAGATTGCAGCTTTCCCTGATTAATGAGTGGATATTTTGTATGTGTTGTGTGTGTGTGTGAATACTTGAGTCTGGACTGAACTGATTAGGCTCTTCAGTACCTTATAGCTCCAAAGATACACTAAAAATAGCCCCCCACCAAGTGTCCATTGCTGAGAGACAGGATTTCAGCAGCAGAGAAGAAAGATATGTAGCTATAGGCCATTTCACACACTTGCATTTGATAGCAATCATCTGGGACCACATTAACTGACAGAGATCAAGTTTATATCATTTCACTTAAAAATCCCTTTGGCTGTGTAAATTAATCAAAGAACAGGCTTTAATCTGCAGTGGTCCCTGGCAGCTTATCAACACCACTGATATCCATACTAATACTGCAATTAAAATATTATCTGAAGGCACAACAGGCAGTCACAGCTGACATCATGTAAACTGACTGGTTACTAATATACAGACCTAAAATATACTGGTCTGCAGAGTCTCATCAGCCCACATTTATTATGACTTTCTTTGTAATTCAAACAGTCCTTGTTTGACCTAAATAATTATAGCAAGAAATGTATACAGCAGACCTATTTTTCTTTATCTGCAAATCAGTGCAGATCTGATTCAGTTTGAGTTTTGGAAAACACAAATATGTTTATGGTATAAAATACTTCAATAGCTTGAATCATAAAATATGTCACATCTGATTGATTAATCCATCCAATATTTCATCTAGCTCCCAGTTCCCGTACTGACATGCTTTACATCAATAGGTCCCTAGTATTTATTTGTTGCCATATCTCTATCTGTCCTACAGGATGTTTTGTACAAAAAAAATGTATTTACATATCCTAAAATAGTTGTATACCCTGTCAGGTTTGTCCTGAATCCTAAAAGCATTTAATCTAGTGGCATTCTCAGGGACATATATAAATTTATACTTATTTTTCAGTGGGCTGTTTGCATATACTGACTTCTACAAATGCCTTCATCTCTATACCAACCTAGTTTCTTCATATTTTAGAAATAACCAGCCATCAGGCAATTTTCTAGGCTGCTTACTGAGTTTAAGCCAGCTCTGGACACCACCAGTTGTGTCTTAAGCCATACATGATCAAACTAAATAGTTCAAAACATTACAACAGAACATTTCACTGCAGATACAGACAAAATAGTGAAATGTTACCAACAAGCAGTTTAAGGAAAATTGCAAGTATGTATTTCCTCATGGTGAGACTAAGCCCAGCTTTTATGATAAGAGTATGATCAGAAGTCAATTTGAAGTTTTTGTTATATACCTATACAGATATCTCTGTATCTGTTATATGTGTGCATGTTTGTTTGGATAATCTTTATCCAGACTCACTATTAATACAGAAAAATGCATGACATGACTGGGGGTTGGAGATGTGGGTTATAATCACAGTGTACATACTTTTTCAGAAAGCAATACACCAATGATGTGCATTATATAAAATGCCATGCTGTCCAATCTAAAAGGGTGTAAATGTCAACCTCTGACAAAAAGCCCTACATCACCATCATTGAACAAACGTGATCAATCAACCTGATATGATGCTACAGGAATCCCATTCTCTGTATATTTTCTGTGTATTCTCTCACAGTCTCCTTATTGAAGAAGGTATCCCTTAAGACCAATATAAGGCAAAACAAAATCTGTAATTTATGGAATTTGCTCATTAATCACGGGAAAGTTCAATTTTATCCAATAAATAAATACATTATTAATAATCCAAAAGTATCAAGGTTATACGAATCAGTAGTGCGCAATGACGCACATTTCAGTTGGGTGAGAAAGGAACCCTGTCATCACCACTGTGGTTTATCGTGTATGGATCTTGTTCTTTAACTTTGCAACAAGTCTCCACAAGATTTTACTCAATTACCTCAGTTTATTGTTCCTTGCTCACCTGCTGCCTGAGCTGTAAGTATTTCATATGCAAAATACATTAAGTCTAACATGCTGGACCGACAGGACCCTGTATGGATTTGTTCTTACCTTTTTGCCGTGCTGGTAGATCGTTGGGGATGAATTGATCTTCTGCGCAGGTGTCGTTCTCATCGCTGAACTCAAGATCGGAGCTGTTTAAAGCTCTCCAGCAGTCCAAGTCTTCACTCAGGTCGTCCAAATCCATCTCAGCCTGGTAATGTACAATTGAGCCTGTTAAATTCCTCCAAGGTGAGTTTGTTGGTCTATACAATTGTATCAGTGATGTTGCTTAAGGAGGTTTTTTACCTTTTTGTTGTCTTTTGTAACTTTCTTGCACTTCTGGTGATCCTCGAGGTTTTGCTGTATATGAAGAAAACATATACCAGCACAGAACAGCGCAGGAGTCAGGAGCGCAGATTCTCAGCATCGGTTCGCGCGCTGTCTGAAGAGCAACAGCGGGAGAGCAGGACTGGCCTGTATGCAGGGAGGAACCAGACAAAATTAGCAGCTTATTGAATTCTGCTATGTGATTGGATGACGCGTGAGACTGTCTAGATTTGGGCTGAACACTGCCACTGATCCGTTTTTGATCAAACAACAATCATTAGAAAGAGTTAGCAGAGTAAATGGCTTTAAAGATGCATTAAATGTATTTTTTGCAAATTAACTGTTAAAAAGTTTTGTTACTGTAACAAATAGTAACAATTACTGACACCTAGGGGTGGGGAAAATCTTAGATTCTGCATTGATTCACAGTTGCCAAAAATAGATTTTTTTTATGCTAACTGAAAAGACGGAACTCGTAAGTGCGGAATTGCAGTGCATTTAGTGATGGGAATTCCGGCTCTTTTCAGAGAGCCGGCTCTTTTGGCTCGGCTCACTAAAAAGAGCCGGCTCTTTCGGCTCCCAAGTGGCTCTTTAGATTTTTTGTAGCTTAATTTATTACCAAATTATGTGTCAAATGAATTACTAATGTAAAAACACATAATATCCAATGTTTGTTATTATTAATATGGTTTTTATTTATATACTCACAATGGAACACAGTAAAATAGAATACAAAAACGAAGACCCATCTCAATTACAGGTTCAATCTGGTCTCAGGTCTCTGATTATGTGCATTATTTGTAAATTTGCAACTATATACAGGGAAACAAGACATCATCAACAAAACATCACTCAACAAAATATAAACAAATATGTGCAAAAAAAGAAAAAGCAGCATACAGGTTACAGTTTTTAATGAAGACTGGCATTCAAAAAAACCAAGGATCTCATCTTTGAGGGGTTGATCCTGCTCCTGTTTTATATATAAGATATATATATATATATATATATATATATATATATATATATATATATCTGTTTTGGATAGATATATAGATTGATTTATATATTGATCCTGCTTCTGTTTTTAATATATATATATATATATATATAGATATATATATATATAGCATATATATATATATATATAAAACAGAATGGAGGAAGCAGGTATCAACCCCTCAAAGATGAGATCCTTGGTTTTTTTTTTATTATATATAGATATATATATCTATAATATATCTATATATATATATATATTTTTTTTTTTTTTTCTTTTTTTTTTTTTTTTTTTATATATATATATTTATATAATATAATATATAATATATATAAATCAGCTCACAATCCGGAACCGATTCATTTCAAAGAGCCGGCTCTTAGAGCCGGATCGGTCGCGACCGACACATCACTACAGCGCATCACAGACAGTCTTTTGCGTGCATAAAACCTGACTCAACAGACACGAACAAGCAATGTCAAAGCTTCCACCCAACTCGGAAAGAGCAAAGCGAATTACAAACTGTATCGCAACTTTTATTGCCAAGGGTTTGTGTCCGTATTCAGTCATTGAGAACCAGGGCTTTCATGCTATGTTGCTCACTTTGGAGCCGAGATGCAGGGTCCCAACTCAAAGATATTTGATGCTAACCCTTTTATTATACTAAAGTCTGACACCCTCTCATATCTCAAGAAAAAACACAGAGATTTTAGTCACAGACTATGATTTTGCAAGGGTTGGGGATCTTGCATGGTCACTGCTTGCAAGATTATTTCAAATCAAAAGCACACACCTAATCAGTCAGTAAATTAAAAAACAGCATAGTCAATCACATGGGCTGTGGCTTCTTAAGTACTGTAATGCTGTGTTAAGATCAAAAAGTGGAAACACGTTTCATTAGATGTACAGTTTTACATTTCTATGTTATTTCAGGGCATGAATTTGACATTTTTTATAATTTCCCTTACATTTTGGAATGCAAGAATTTACATAGAACTCTGACAAATATACAAAACAACCCAAATATGTATAGAAATAAACATAACACAGTAAAATGCAGTGTTTACATTATTTGGTGAGATACCTGTAAGGTCTAAACCTACTGAACTGTAAAAAATCAACTTTACCTGTACCATCCATGGTGCTAGAGAGAAAGAGCCTATTGGTTGTCGACAATGTTCACATTACTATTTGCATCCCTATTATTATTTGGGATTCTCGTTACAACCCTAGCAAGACTCTCATGGTTTTATTCTGACATTGGAACCTTGTCTGCGACAGTGAAATCACTTGAAAAGGCCAGCATTACTGACACAGCGATCCTCACTATCTACAATAAGAGCAAAACCAAAGTAATGGAATCACTTTGAGAAAAAAGAAGTACTGTATAGAAAAAATCATCAAGATGCATCGAAAATCGATTAATAACCGCAGCCATCTGAATCGTAATCAAATTGAATCATGAGGTGCCTAGTGATTTTCATCCCCTTAGTCATTCATCAACATGTGAAAGATTAAAGTAGATATCAAATGGAACAAAAGTGGGGAGGCCTGCCACTGCATGCCTGTGTTGTATAGGAATAATCACTGGAGTCCCCTGTGACCTTGACCAGAACAGGTAGGATAACAAAAATTCCTTTAAATAAATTCTGCCTGGGCCATTTGGAGCCTGTTCACCGTGTGCGTGCCCTCAAGGAAACACTGCTCCCAAAACCTCATAGCAGCTAGGCCAGAAAGACCTACAGTTCATCAAAATGACCATCCTGCTGGTCACCTCAACATCCAATCAACGCTGCACAAGTCCGCCATTGGTGTGTGTGCAGTGGCATAGCTTTCAACTTTGGGTTAGGCACTTTAGACTAGATGACGTAATGTGCTATAATTTGCATATTTGTGACATCATCACATCATATTTATATGTTTCCTAGTTTCATATGGTACTAGTTCTTTATGTCTTGTTGCTCTCATACTCTCTTTACAGGATAAACCAAACGAACTATGTGCATATTTCAAACAGTATGTATGTATTTATTAATGCACTGAAATTCACAAAATCCCAAAATGGAGTTATAGGCAAAACTATGCTCTATACTCATTCACATCTGTGTGCAATACGCTATGTATGCTGCTCCACCTCCCTTGGCAGAGGAGACACAGTTATGGACCTTTTTTGGTGATTCTTGTCTGTGGGAAGTAGTGATGGTTTGTACAAAAAGTCGCTACATTTGCTGCTACGTACTCGCTAGAGGGGTCTGAAAAGTCGCTAAATCTTCGACAGAGTCAGTAACTTAGCAACATGGCAGCAGTTGTCAGTTATTGGGGGAATCCAGCACGAACCCGCACGAGAAAAAGCAACTCTGCCTTCCTCCCTCCACGGTACACAATCATATAAAATAACATTTAATAGTAGGCTAATTGTGATAATAATGACCAAATCTAACAGCCAGGAGGAAACACATCGCACTGCTAAACAAAGAAATCACACGGATGTTGTTTGCTGGAATTATTAGAGGGGACATATTACCCCCATGCAAACTCTGAGGGGGACACGCCCCTGCCCAAAACTACACTTGTGTGTGTGTGTGTGTGTGTGTGTGTGTGTGTGTGTGTGTGTGTGTGTGTCTGTAACTACCTGTTCTTAAATACCATATGTTTAGGTATGATAAGATGTTTGTGTTCATGACTTTCTGCTATGGTGTTCATAAATGTATGAGCCTGTCCTATAGAAAGTAGTCCTCCTTTATTTGTCCCCCCACTACCTGTATGGCTAACTATATGGTTCAAATTCACTCGTTGAGTCTCTGTTTCATCTGCCTGATCGCAATATTGTCTATCGATACATTTTTGGCTTCCTTCAAACAAAAGTATCAGGTCCATCATACCATCCTGCTAAGTGTTATGGTTTTTCTCTAGAGAGGGATATACATTACTGTATTTTATATACTTATTGTTCATTTCCATAAATTGAAAATGTAGTGGCACTAGGGATGTTGTGTAGATGGCAGCATTCCCCTCATGTTTTCAGCAGTATCTCTGATACATTAATGTATCATTTGCATGCAATGTAAAAATATATATTTACATTACAGTAGCCTAAAAAGACTGCGTGACTATGTCCGGTCAAAGACCATCTGTGTGTATGTGCAACATCCTGTTATTACCTGTACTGTACTGAACTCCATGAAAGGGGTGCCAGGAGAGGCTCTTGGAGTCTGAGACTGAATAGATGCCATGGAGCTATTAAAAAGAATTTCCTGCCAACAATATTACAACAATATGTAGTAAGAAGTCAGATTCCTGTGCAGAAAAATACACTAATCAGTCATTAGTGAATATGTGTTTTGGAAAAGCTATATACTTGATGCAGTGGCTTAGTGGCTAAGGCTATGTAGTGAAAAAATATTTTGAGTTCATATTAGTTCTAGAACAGAAGCATAATATATAACAAAGCACAGTATATGTTCGGCTTGTTATCGTGTTTGTATGTGTGCGTGTGTGTGCACATGCACTAAAATCACTCCTCAGTGTAAATAAATGCATGAATCATTGTTGAAGTTCCAATTATTCCAGCATAATAACTGTGTTACAATGCCAAAGAGTCAATCCATAATTTGTCTCTCAGCTTGAATGTAGTCTATGCCCTAAACTGTATGAAGAAGAAATATGGTGAACTTTTCCCTGTTCCTGACTTTTTAATCCCATGGGTAAGTAATGCTGCCAGATTTCTCATTTTTGTGCAACATTATGAGTAAACTTGCACACACAGACCTTTATTGCTCATTCCTAGACCAGTGCAATGGTGTTGACAGTTCAGTAAAAGTCTATAGTCTAAACCTTTCTGTTCTTGCCAAGTAGCTGTCTGTACATTTTTAGTCTAAAACTAACAAACACACAGCTCAGGTGTAACCAGGGGTGGACAGTAACGATGTACATTTACTTGAGTACTGTACTTATGTATGCTTTTTTAGTGTATACTTTACAGGATTATTATATTTTTGCAAACTTATCATGTTAACTTCACTACATTTTAAAGACAAATATTGTACTTTTTCATTCCACTAGATTTCTAGGTCCTTGTTACTTGTTACTTTGAAGAAGCTTCGAAAGTCAGTCAATGATTTGTTTCTTTCCTAAAGCGTGATTGGTTTTTTCAAAGGTGACACTCACAAAGACAGTCTATTAAGAATCAGTGTAATAGGGTCACACGATTCCTCAGCAAGTTATTAGGGGTATTAAGTATTGTAAGTGTTGTAGCAATATTACAACAATGCAATGGCCTAAGAATTTATTTGTAATACTTCGGTGGGTAGCACCGCCACCTCACAACACGAAGGTTCTGGGTTCAGTCCCAGGATGGAGTGGCTTAGAGGGGGAGTCTGCATGTCCTCCCCATGTCCATGTGGGTTTCACTCCGGGCACTCCAGTTTCCTCCCGCAGTCCAAAGACATGCGTGTAAGGTTAACTGATTAAGCTAAATTGGCATTGACATGTATATATGTATGACTAATCTTGATGTAAACCTGTGTGTGTCGCTGAAATGGCCACTGATGCTGATAGGGATGTTAAATAAACCTAATAAACAAACAAACAAACAAACTGGTAATACTTGAGTATTATTAAAAGCAAGTACTTCAGTACTTTAACTCGAGTAAAAATCCGATGGTACCACTTCCACTTGTATCTAAGTAACATTTGACCAATAGTATATGTACTTTGACTTAAGTAATGAAGTTGTGTACTTCGTCCACCTCTGGGTGTAACACTAGGACTAATGAGCAGAGATGAATGCACAATCAGTTCTGCAAACAATGACTTTATTGAGCCAACAGCAAAAGGACAAAACAGGACTTAAAAAAAGCATGGTTGAGGAGTATAACAGTGCACGGTAGATCAAACAAAGGTACCAAAGAGCTGAAGGAGCGATCAGAGTCACAGTGAGAAACTCAGTCATGAATGTAGAGAGGAGGTAAAGTTTGCTACGGAATGTTCGTGTCAAACACAGTGAATGACTGGTTGATACTTTGCCCTGAGCGTTAAGACAAAGAGGATTTATAGGGTGTGATGATTGGCCGGGAATGGGAAACAGGTGTGCCGGCTTAGTATACCAGCAAATGAGACCTGTGTACCAGGACTTGGAGTCTGTGCTATGGCACAAAACAACTTTGAGTTGTATTGTTTGTTTATTTGTTTATTAAGCATCAATGGCTATTCACTACATGAGCAAGGTTACATCAATACTAGTCAGACACATTTATACTCGGCCAATTTAGAGCAACCAATGAACCAATTCATGTGTTTGGAATGTGGGAGGAAACTAGCATACCTGGAGTAAACTCATGCAGACACAGGGAGGACATGGAAACTCCACACAGGTAGAGTCCAAGGTCAGGATTGAACTGGGAATCTCAGGAGCTGTGAGGAACTATGTGAGAAACAATGGTTGTGACATCAGGTAGAGGTTCAATACGATAACCCACCACCACAGAAACCCAACATCAAGTCTCTCTAACCTGTCCTGGACCTCCACTGACACAATTAACCATGTCTGAGGGAGGAAGTACCGGATGAAGGATCATCTCCTTGCTGCTGTAACACTTATTCCTTCTGACTGAGAATATGGGAAGCATAGCGTGTTGCTCCATGCATGCTCCTCCTCTTTCTGTGCTGGAATCGCACATGTGGCTGGCAGTAATGAAAGCCTGGGGAATCAGTCAGAACCAAGCTGGAGTTAAAAGAGGGAGGGATGATAAAAAGAAGATAAAGAAAATCTCATGAGACAGTTGAGCTCCCACTTAATCCCCCTCAGTAACTTGGGTTTTTCGCAGACATTTTTCCAATGACTCCGTGGTCTAATGATCTCCCCCCCAAAAAATGTTAACATATCATGACTTTCATCTTCACTATGATTATAACATGCAGCACATAACTGGAATCACTTCTTTAAATCTTGTTTAATGCAGGTACAATTAATTATTTGCAATTGTACCACAGAAAGTTCCGACCCAGCAATCTGATTGGTTGAGAGGCCTACTTGCCGTGACATTATTGCCGATAACGGCACTCTGACCGATGCTGTATAGTATTACTCTGCGGCATACACACATAACCTAGCAACGATGCCTGCCCTAAAAAGCAGCCAAGTTATAAGTTATAATCACACAAGTAAAACAATGAAAGCTAACTGAAGCTAGATGAAGCTATTAACAACCAACCTGAGGCAAAGGAAGTCACTACTTTAAATCAAACATTCTGGGCTCTTAATGGATTCACAGCTCGACTGAAGAGCAACGAGACTGAAGGTCAGTTTTAGTCCCATCAACAAAAATGAACTGAATCAGCTTCATCACTCACAAAGATGTCATTAGCTGGAGTTAAACTCGGCGTCTTTCATAAACACCATCTGCGGCTGATCGGAGCTTCATTCATCTGACAGGTTTGCTATCTGTAAGTCCAGCTCTTAACCCAACGAAACCGCTGATGCTCTATTATCCTACCATTACATTTCTGACTGATAAGATTAACAGTAAGAGCTTCATCATAGAAATTTATAATCACTAATAAAAAGGGGATCTTAGACTTTCGTTAAAACACTGGGATCTCACTCCGATTTGCTTCAGTCAGTAAAATAGTGTGCCTTAGTAACAGCTTTAGTAATCCTGACCCAATTTATTTGCTGAATGTATATAAACTTCACATTTAATCAATTAAAACTTACCAAACGATATATTTGTGTTTATTGTCTGTATAATAAACAGTTATTGGTAATTCTGTTCCTCAACTTTAATGACTGAAGTGATCTTATCTTCTGCTTTATTCGACTTAGCTAATAATATACACACAATTTTACATTTCATTACCGTATTTTTCAGACCATAAGGCGCACTTAAAATCCTTTAACTTTCTCAAAAATCGACAGTGCGCCTAAAAATGCGGTGCGTCTAATGTATGAATTAATGCTGGTTGTGCTTTCTGACCTAGAACCGATTGTAGATGGTACACGGCGCTCATAAATCTGTCAAAATGTTTTAGCACGGCCTTGGTAGGTTACGAAGCTTATGGCCACCGTAGTGCGCAGCATAGCGGAGTAATACAGTATGTGCTTCAGCATTAGGGTACGTGCATTCATTCATTCATTTTCGAAGCGAATTTCAAACACAACGCTATCAGTCACGCAGTACAACATGGACATAGAGCAGCTGCGAGAGAATTCAACATTAACGAATCAATGGTACGAAAGTGGAGGAAGCAAGAAGACGCCCTGTGCCAGGTAAAGACCAACTGAGCTTCCGACGGAACTTAAGAGTTTTGTTTCATTTCATGCGTCTTATAACCCGGTGCGCTTTATGTATGAAAATAGACCTGTTAGCAGCCGATCGTTGATATTGCGTCTTATAATCCGATGCGCTTTATGGTCCGAAAAATACGGTACTTTATTTGTCACATTTGCAATCCAGGACGAGAACAAAGATGGACTTAAGTGCAAGTGTTGCTGATTTTTTAGACAACATGGTGGATACACAGACAAGGTATATTACTGAGTGTGAACAGGCAAAGGCTAACAGGCTAGGTGAACACAAACAGACAGAGGCTAACAATAATGAAACACAGAGCTCAGATACACATGCTGACAACACACAGATACAAGAAGCAGAGGACTAAACTCTATACAGGAATGCACAAGGCTATACACCAACACAAAAATATCTGAACACACTGTACTGGAAGCTAAGAACACCGTACATAACACAGGGTTAACTATGTGAAACAGGAACAGCCAAACCATGATCAGGTACAAAAAGATCCAAGGGTGACAAGACTTGCAGGAGGTGTAGAAGAAGGAGGGTTTTTATAAGGGAAGCACAACCGGCTGTATAAGCAGATAAAGGGTCAGAAGGGAGTCAGGTAGGATGATGTAACTTCTGGGCTACTCATGAGGCACATCAACCTGACATGACAGAACATTTTTATTTGTCCCTCAACCTAAATTACATTTTAAAATGTATTTTCAAAATAAATATCCCACAGATATTCCCATTGACATGATTCCAAATAAAATCATCAGACAAGAATCAAATATTCTTGAATTAGTGTTAGATCTGTACCTCGTTTGGACGATGTCTCAGACTGAAACCCATTCAATTTTTCTCTCCATTTTGTCCATGCTTCTCCTGGTCAGGGTCGGCAGGGTTAATTGGCTATTCCGTAGAACACTGGACACAAGTGCAACATCAGGCATAGCCAAGTGTGCCTGTCTGTGATACCTGACCCTGCTAGAAGGCACTGCTGGGACTGGAACCTATATTAACATGGTGGTTGACTAGCATGCCCATTGAAATGTATTGAGCTAATGCTAGGCAATTCATATAGTACAGCCATGATTTTAAACCAGCGGTCACACAGCACAGCAACACAGGGTGCAAGGCAAGAATCTGTTCTGTTGGCTCTTTTGTGTTTACAAGAGGAAGCTGTAACTTCACACAAGGTAACCCAATAAATGTAAAATGTGTGGGGACATGGCCCACCCCAAGTGTGTCTCTCTATGATTGTGAAAACCTTCCATTGTCATAATGATCACTGTATCTAATTAATGCTACACCTTCCCCTACCACTAACCTTAACCTCAGTAACCGAAAGTAAGTCTTTTGATTATTTAGCTTTTTCAAAAGAAAGTTACAGTTTTTGTAATAAAAAGCATGTAAAGAATGTCAGCGCTTTCTATACTTGTGGGGACATTTGGTCACCACAACGTAATACACACATGGTACACACTCAAATACAAACTTTGTTTTTCTATCATTGTGAAGACTTTCCACTGACATAAAATTACTATAACTGCACCTACACTTGATCCTAACCTAAACCTCTTTAATCTAAAGCAAATGGCTCTCTGTTGCAGTTTTTTGTATTGGAAAATATATATTTTCCTGGAGGGGACAGGCAAAAGGTCCAGTCAAGGTAAAAAATGTCAGATCTTTCTATCTTTGTGGGGACAGACTTCACCTCCGACATACACACACACACAGGGAGGGACACACTGAGGGACACTTTGGAGATGCCAACTGATCTAATGCATGTCTTTGGAAGCCCACACAGACATGGGGACAACATACCTCCAGGCCTCCACCCAGGTCTCATGAGCTGTGAGTCAAACGTGCTAATCACTGCATCACTGTACTGCCTCATAAAAACATACGCCAGGTTTAAACTTTGTGAATTCTTCAAAATAATCTGCTTTACATACCCGAAAAGAAAAAGTAATATTCCATATTTCTGTATATCACAACCAACCCTTTTCATATCTTAAGGTTATATGAAGCTGAAGCAATGATCTTATTTAAATATTCAAAATTAACATTTTGAATTGTACATAGCTAAATCAATTAAAAATGGAAACATACTGTACATTTAGCTTAATCAAGGACAGTATACTGCTTTACATATTAATCTGTTTTTTTACCCCCTCAGACCTTTTCACCTTTGCCCAAACTCTTTAGTAATAGTTTATGATTGAGGTAGTTTAAAAGAGTTGGTCATGGTCATATACAGAAACGCTGTGAGTAAGACTTCCAGTCATGAAGTACGGTTGAATATCTTACCCTTTAAGTGAACCTTTGATCTGTCAAAGTCCATTACATTCTTATGCATGGCTAAATAACACCTGGCACAGAGATACAATCTCCTTTAGGCTGGGACATCCAGGGGACAGGAACACAGTGAGTGGCATCTGCTGTATTTCATCTGATCAGCTGTTGGTGAGCTTACTTGTAGCTATCCAGTCATTTTATTTCATGGAAAATTAATGTAACATTGTTTTAATGCTGCAATGTTTGCTGTTGTGAATATGTCATTTCGTTATACTACAAGTATTATGGTTTATTCTTAAAATGCAACATAGAGTATGAAACCCACCTGTACTGTTGCTCAATTATTATTATTGTTATTATTATTGTTATTATTATTATTATTATTATTATTATTATTATTAACAGTTTTGAGGTTAGAACAATATATAGGTAGCTAACAGGACATTATGACATGATGTCTGATCTAGTAAGAAATGCTTGATAATCTTGTCATTAATACTTGTGTTTTGAGCTTCATATGTTGCATGTTAAATTGTGAATTAAACTCTTGGCAATTCTAAAGCTCAACTTCATGATTCGTGTTTGGCAAGCATCACTATGGGCATTCTTTATTACGGAGGCAAAGTGCACATGTTCCAGCAAGGATAGCACTTTGTGACAACACCTCCAGTTTAACAATTAACAGCTGAAGAGCCATTCTGAGATTGTCAGCATATTGGTTTCTTTCTTCTTCTTCTTCTTATTCCTATTATTTTATTAATTTTTGTATTAGTGTTATTCCACTGGAACTAAATCCATATTAAAAAGGTCTTAAGAATGCTGACATGTACTTAAGAAAGAGAAATATACTTTTGATTATAAAGACAGACAATTTTAACTACACAATATAAGTATGTGGATGCCACTTCTAATTATTTAGCTCTGTTGTTTCAGCAACATTCACTTGTAACACATTCATAATATAAATCATACATTTCTGGATTCTCCAAAGACAAACAGTGACAGTAGAATGGGTTGTACTGATACCCCAGTGACTCTCAATATGACACATTTACAGATTTCCGCTAGGCATTTAATCAATTTTCTATCCCTACTGTCCTTAAACACAGTCCATAGAGAATTAATTTGCCAACTTTCATTGAGAACTTGGCTGACTTGCACAGAACCTTGACCTCAACTCCAACAGACACATTGAAAATACACTGGAATGGTAAAAGTGAGCCAAGGATTATTGTCTAACAGAAAACCAACCTCACAATCATGTTACAGAATCTAGTGGAAAGCCCTTTTAGAAGAACAAAGGCTGCTGTAACAGCAACGGTGGATGGGGGACTCCATACTAATACGCATGTTTTGGATGTAAATTTTGGCTGTCCACAAACTTGATTGTTCTCATACTGTCTCTTTGCTTTTGTTTATATCTTAATAAACTTCTTTTTACAGTGCCATTATGGTAACTAGCGACGTGAGAATGTAACCACACCTCACTGATAAACAATGCACACCGTTGCCATGTGCTGTAAAATAATTTGGCAGCCTTGGAAAATGGGTTAATTAAAAAGATACACAGTAGAATGGGACTCAAATTTAGGCATGTGTGAGGGATGGAAAACTGAACAGGGGAGTCATTCCCAGGTGCTATAAAGCAATCCCTGCAATAGCCCTGCAATACCTCAGTGTACATGCTTTCCTGCATCTAGTGAATTCCAGGATAGGCTCCAGAACCCATGTGACCCTGACCGCAGGTTTAGAATGTGTAAAATGTAAAAAATATATAATAGATCAAAATAAATGTATAAAGAAAGCTACAGCATCTTTGCAACTTTGGAATAAAGAACAATGCTTAGTTATTACATACTATATAATTATACTTTTTTTATCAGGTGAAAAATGGCTGGGCCAAAACCTCGAGTGATTGCTCTTACCAAGCATGAGGGTCTGAGCTATGGCTTTTTCTTGAGGATTGAAGAGGGAGAGGAAGGTCATTTGATTCGGGCCTTGGAGCCTGGTGGTCCTGCCGAACTAGCGGGTCTCAAAGATGGAGATCGGATCATCAGGGTCAATGGAACCTTTGTAGACAACATGGAGCACAGCCAGGTAAAAATATAACTGCAAAACATTAACTAGCTATTTAAATAGCACAGTCCATAAAATCTACAAGGTTTCATGACTGACTTTAATGTAATTTAATGACGCTATAAAGCATATATCAACATATTAATCTATCCATCAGGTTGCTAATCTGGTGAAGAAAAGTGGGAGAACTGTTGCTTTCCATGTTCTGGGAGAGGAGGCATACAAACAGGCTAAAAAGAACGGCATAAACCTTGCAGACCCACAGTCCCCCCAGAACCAGCCCACCATGAATGGAGTGTCTACATCAGCACCTAAACTGAAACTCTGCTACCTTCAGAAGTCCAAGAGTGGCTATGGCTTCTCAGTCAAATCCATTAAAGGTGAAACCAGCTTTACTACCCATACTTTATGCTTTGACAAGGGCACTGTGATCTATAATTCAAGGTTTTCTCTCTGAATTCCCAGGTGAACAGGGCATTTTCATGGTGGATGTAATGACTGGAGGCACTGCTGAAAAGGCAGGAGTGAAGGAAAGAGATCATGTAGTGGAGATCAATGGAGAAAATGTGGAGGGTGCTACACATGACCAAGTTGTGCAAAAAGTAAGCAAAGTTGAAGGCAAAAAAAGCAGCTGATGTCTGACTGTCTACATACTTGTGTCTATGTTACAAAAATGTACATCTTTCTGATTAGGTCAAAGCTTCTGGAAGCAGTGTCATGTTCTTACTGGCAGATGAGGAGACGAAGAAATACTACAAAAATAAGCATACCAAAATGGGAGTTGGTCTGGCCACGGTGAAATACTTACCAAAACAGCCCCGCATTGCTGAAATCAACAAGGGACCAAATGGTTATGGTTACTTCCTAAGGGAATACCCTAAAAAGCCAGGTAGATATGTGAATATATATTTACAGTACCATTTTAACTTATTGCTAAAACAGCAGAAATTTGTTTCCCACAGAAATATAAGTATAGGTATGCACCATTTAGCTGCAACGTGGCTGCAATGTCCAGAATTTAAAAAAATAAGCAAGGTTTAGCTTGTGTATTTTTACTCCCATTTATATTATATATGCAATATTTTGATGTTAATTACTTTTCATGAATATTGATTTACTTTGCATTAACTACATGCATACGTAGGAACACTCCAACATATATGTATATGATAGAATATAAACATAAAATACCAAAAGTGTGTTTTGGATAAATGGATAAAATCTGTCCATATGAAACTTTTATCCAAAACAAATATCTTCATTGACAACAAAAGCTTTATTAAGCCATCTCAGTTTTGTGGTAACAATAATAATTGCAAAGTGATTGCAGGTGCCAGAAGCACTTTATATTATCCTCAAAACCTTCTTTCCTGTTAGCATTTACATTGTTGCAAGGCAGAGTGGATAAGTGGATGACAAGTCATATATTTGGACGAAATATTTTATTTCTGTGCTTTAATAATCAATAATATAGCAAAAACATACCATTCCATTGACATAATGTTACTATAGCAAATGAATTCTATACCCACACCTAATCATAACCTTACTTTCAGTAGCATATAAAGAACTTCCTACATTCCCTCATTTAAAGAAACTTATTCATGACAAATAAGCAGAACATGTGGTTGCATGTATGATCGAGCTAGACCCTGCGTCATGGACAGAGCCAGAGGGAGTGACAACCACTTCAATTTCCCCTGAAATGTTTATTTGTGGCATGTCTAGGTTTTTATTTATCCTGCGTACTCTGATTTGGAAGCACGCATGATGAAGTCATAGATCGTTAGCTAATGCAGACCAAACACCAGTTCACATGGGTTCATGCAGAACGTATAAGTTTCTGTTCTAGGGTTTAGACACAGTGACACTGACATGAAACGCACTACAGTGGTGCTTTAAAGTTTGTGAACCCTTTAGAATTTTCTATATTTCTGGATAAATATGACCTAAAACATCATCAGATTTCCTAAGAAGTCCTAAAAGTAGGATTAGCAGTTAATGTGAAGGTGAAATTAGAGTCAGATGTTTTCAGCCAATGGGATGACAATCAGGTGTGAGTGGGCACCCTGTTTTATTTAAAGAACAGGGATCTATCAAAGTCTGCTCTTCACAACACGTTTGTGGAAGTGTATCATGGCACGAACAAAGGAGATTTCTGAGGACCTCAGAAAAAGAGTTGTTGATGCTCATCAGGCTGGAAAAGGTTACAATACCATCTCTAAAGAGTTTGAACTTGACCAATCTACAGTCAGATTGTGTACAATGTAGGAAATTCGAGACCATTGTTACCCTCCCCAGGAGTGGTCGACCAGCAAAGAACACTCCAAGAGCAAGGCGTGTAATAGTTGGAGAGGTCACAAAGGACCCCGTGGTAACTTCTAAGCAACTCAAGGCCTCTCTCACATAGGATAATGTTAATGTTCATGAGTCCACCATCAGAAGAACACTGGACAACAATGGTGTGCATGGCAGGGTTGCAAGGAGAAAGCCACTGCTCTCCTATAAGAACTTTGCGGCTCGTCTGCAGATTGCTAAAGATCATGTGGACGAGCCAGAAGGCTATTGGAAGAATGTTTTGTGGACAGATGAGACCAAAATGGAAGTTTTTGGTTTAAAAGAAAACCGTTATGTTTGGAGAAAGGAAAACACTGCATTTCAGCATAAGAACCTTATCCCATCTGTGAAACATGGTTTTGGTAGTATCACGGTTTGGGCCTGTTTTGCTGCATCCGGGCCAGGATGGCTTGCCATCATTGATGGAACAATGAACTCTGAATTATATTAGAGAATTCTAAAGGAAAATGTCAACATCCCAGAGCTGAAGATGTTCTGTACGGAGGAATGGGCTAAAATTCCTCCAAGCCGGTGTGCAGGACTGATCAACAGTTACAGGAAACGTTTAGTTGCAGTTATTGCTGCACAGGGGGGTCACACCAGATACTGAAAGCAAAGGCTCACATACTTTTGCCACTAATATGTAATATTGGATCATTTTCCTCAATAAATAAATGACCAAGTATAATATTTTTGGCTCATTTGTTTAACTGGGTTCTCTTTATCTACTTTTAGAACTTGTGTGAAAATCTGATGAAGTTTTAGGTCATATTTATGCAGAAATAGAGAAAATTCTAAAGGGTTTACAAGCACCACTGTATATACTTGCTTAGATCACTTTATACCCCGTAGGTCATTATATTGGAGAAATTGACAGTGGAAGCCCTGCAGATAGAGCAGGGCTGAAGGAGATGGATCGCCTGGTGGCCGTGGAGGGAGATGAGATCTGTAACTACACCCACGAACAAGTGGTAGATAAAATCCGCCAGCTTGGGAACAAATGCTGCCTCCTGGTGGTTGATCAGGAAACGGAAACGATGTACAAAATGGTGAGTGTATTTTCTATCAAATAAGTATGGGTCAGATGATAAACATTCACATTAAAAAATGAATAGATGGGTTTTAGCGAATCAAAACATTCTGAATCTGATTTACTACGAGCCCAACATGCTACTTTGCTTAAGCAGTAAAACATAGTACACTCCTCAACTTGTTAATGATATGCAAATGATTAAAAAGTGGAAACAAAATATTCAAAACATCTCCATTTAACAGTATCCCACAATCATCCCACACCACTTGATCCAATTTAGAGGTTTCATGTGGCTAAAAGTCAAGTCACATTTCTTTATATAGCGCTTTTTACAATGGTGCATTGTCTCAAAGCAGCTTTGCGATTTTTGATTATCTTCTAACATCTAGGGCCAATCCCCAAACTGAGCAAGCCTACAGCATCAGTGCCAAGGAAAAATTCTGTAAACATTATAAGGAAGAAACCTTGGGAAGACCAAGACTCAAAAAGGGACCCAACCTCCTTAGGTGGCATAGATGATAAATGTAAAAAACTTTGAATCGGAGCTAGGTGCTTGAAATTTTGATCATTTGCACATCTTAGCAACACCTGCTAGACCATTGATTTGCATAACATTCCTTCCTGGTTTTGCAATTTCAATGCTGATGAGTGTAGATTGTGCATGAGTTTAGTCCTATTTCACAACTGCACAGATAGCAACATGCACAAAAATCTATATGTAAATGATGCTGCCGCATTCAACTGGGGAGAGCAATTTAGAGAGACTGGTGTACAAAGGCTGTCAAGTAATTATGAATGAGGGATAAATGCTGTGCAAAAACAAACAATAAACAGACTCTCTTAAAATGGTTACATGTTAATATCGGACATCCCACTGCATTAATATTGTTTAGCAACCATGCATGGTGTAGGTGGGACTAACTGGCATGCAGCCTGTGATTTTGTACTATGTTGTAATCAACAGGAATGCATAAAATAACTTATAATGGCATTCATTGTATGCATGAATGATTTCATCTGAATCACGAAATAGTATGAGGCTATGGTAGCCTAGGGGATAAGGTACTGGACTCTGGAGCAGAAGGTCCAGGGTTCAAATCCCACCTCTACTAAGCTGCCACTGTTGGGTCCTTGAGCAAGGCCCTTAACCCACAAGTGCTTGGATTGTAAGACTGTACCAATTGTAAGTCTGGATGAGGGCCTCTTCTAAATGCTGTAAATGTAAATGTAAATATGATTGTCAAAATCAGTAAGACATGCTTTGAAAAAAAGTTCGATGCTGATTTTCAGTTCGATGCTGATTTCTGAAGTTTGTATGTCCTCTCCGTATCTGTGTGGATTCACTTTTGGTTCTGCCCACATTCCAAAGATGTGTGTTAGGCTAATTGGTGTTTCTAACATGCCCTTAGTGTGTGTGTGCGCGAGTGTGTGAGTGCATGTGCCCTATGAAGATCTGGTGCCCTGTTTAGGGTTGTTCCTGCCTTGCGCCCTGTGCCGTCAACTAGGCACTGGTTTTCCCATGATCCTGACCAGGATTAAGTGGACAAAAATATCAATGATTGAATGCAGGCTTCATGCAAATTGTTATTCTTATATACCAATGCAAAATATGTTTTATTATTATTAACTACCTCAATCAGTTTATATTAATGCATTAATTTTCATACCAATTGTAATGACATGACATGTAAACTACTCTGAATGGGGTGTCTGTCCATCTCAGTTCTGGGGGATGATTCCTCCGTCTGGCCTGCCTCCCTTGGGCACAGTAATTCGTGCCTGGATGATAACTGACCCAGCTGGAAAGCACCACCGGGACTTGAAACCCAGGTCATTGTTGCAGTAGGCTAGTAAATTGCCTACTGTTCTGCCATTATTATTATTATTATTATTATTATTATTATTGACTGGCATTAAGTCAATTGCAACTCCTGGTGACCATATGGATAGTGTTTCTGTTTAAACCTTTGATTGTAACTATCCATGTTATTGCTGTCCTTCCTCTTCATCTTTTTGCTTCAACTGTTCCCAGCATCAGTGTTTTTTTTTTTTTTTTAAACCAGTGTACGGCCAAAATACAAGCGCTCCAGTTTGGTTACTTGGTCTACAAAGTAATGGTCCATTTGCTTTCTTTACCGCTCAAGGTCCTTTCAAAAATCTTGCCAGTAATGCCCTTAATTGCATATTATTAAAAGCAAAAAGGACAAATGTGTGGATTTGGTAAATCATTGCCTTATTGTTAATTAACGTAGACATTATTTCTTGGTGTTCTCTCACAGGGTGGAGCCACTCCTTTATTATATTGGGAGGAAATGAGGAGTTCACGGACTTCTGCAACCCCAGCCCCAGTCCCAGTCCCAGTCCCAGTCCCAGTCCCAGTTCCAACTCCAGCCAAGCCTGAAGCAGCAGATAAAGTGTATAAACCCAAACTCTGTCACATGGAGAAGGCCGTTGCTGGATTTGGCTTCCACCTCAATGGCATCCAAGGAGTCTATGGACAGTATATCAAAGAGGTTAGAAAAAGTCTTCTGTCTCTTGACTCGTCTTACATAGTTATGCAGTACAGTGGTACCTCGGTTCTCGCGTTAATTTGTTCCAGAAGGCTTGTCGAGAACAGAAGACGACAAGTACTGAGAAAATTTTTCACACAAGGAATACTGTAGATTGAATGAATCCGTTCCAGACCCTAGAAATTCCACACTGTATAAGGCATTATATGCAATAATGGAGTTGTATTGTACAGGTGCTCCCTGATTTATGATGGGGACATGTTCCAACAAATCCATCATAAGTTAATTGTATCATGAACATAAGATGTTTAACGAGTGTTTGGTGTATCATAGTGGAGATGAGGCTGAAGTTGGCTTCTTATTCACATTTTCCGGTCCACCTTAAATAACTGCAGTTACAGTGGGGCAAAAAAAGTATTTAGTCAGCCACTGATTGTGCAAGTTCTCCTACTTAGAAAGATGAGAGAGGTCTGTGATTTTCATCATAGCTACACTTCAACTGAGACACAAAATGAGAGAAAACATTCCAGGAAATCACATTGTAGGATTTTTAAAGAATTGAATTGTAAATTATGGTGGAAAATAAGCATTTGGTCAATAAGTTCAACTCAATACTTTGTAACATAACCTTTGTTGGCAATGACAGAGGTCAAATGTTTCCTGTAAGTCTTCACCAGGTTTGCACACACTGTAGCTGGTATTTTTGGCCCATTCCTCCATGCAGATCTCCTCTAGAGCAGTGATGTTTTGGGGCTGTTGCTGGGCAACACGGACTTTCCACTCCCTCCACAAATGTTCTTTGAGGTCTGGAGACTGGCTAGGCCACTCCAGGACCTTGAAATGCTTTTTACAGAGCCACTCCTTTGTTGCCTGAGCAGTGTGTTTGGAATCATTGTCATGCTGGAAGACCCAGCCACGTTCCATCTTCAATACTGTCACTGATTTCGGCTTAAAATCTCATGATACATGGCCCCGTTCATTCTTCCCTTAACACGGATCAGTCATCCTGTTCCCTTTGCAGAAAAACAGCCACAAAGCATGATGTTTCCACACCCATGCTTCACAGTAGGTATGGTGTTCTTGGGATGCAACTCAGCATTCTTCTTCCTATAGTTGAGTTTTTACCAAAAAGTTCTATTTTGGTTTCATGTGACCACATGATATTCTCCCAATCCTCTTCTGGATCATCCATATGCTCTCTGGCAAACTTCAGACGGGCATGGACATGTACTGGCTTAAGCAGGGGACCACGCCTGGCACTGCAGGATCCGAGTCCCTCTCTGAGTAGTGTGTTACTGATGGTAGCCTTTGTTCCTTTGTCCCAGATCTCTGCAGGTAATTCATCAGGTCCCTTCGTGTAGTTCTGGGATTTTTGCTCACTGTTCTGATGATCATTTTGACCACATGGGATGAGATCTTGCGTGGAGCCCCAGATTGTGGGAGATTATCAGTGGTCTTATATGTCTTCCATTTTCTTACAATTGCTCCCACAGCTGATTTATTCACACCAACCTGCTTGCCTATTGTAGATTCACTCTTCCCAGCCTGGTGCAGGTCTACAATTTTCTTCCTGGTGTCCTTCGGCAGCTCTTTGGTCTTGGCCATATTTGAGTTTGGAGTCTGACTGTTTGAGGCTGTGGGCAGGTGTCTTTTATACATATAACGAGGTCAAACAGGTGCATTAATACAGGTAACGAGTGGAGGACAGAAGAGCTTCTTACAGATGAAGTTACAGGTCTGTGAGAGCCAGAAATCATGCTTGTTTGTGGGTGACCAAATACTTATTTTCCCCCATGATTTACAATTAAATTCTTTAAAAATCCTACAATGTGATTTCCTGGATTTTTTTTCCTCATGTTGTCTCTCATATTTGAAGTGTACCTATGATGAATATTACAGACCTCTCTCATCTTTCTATGTAGGAGAACTTGCACAATTGGGGTGCCATAGTGCAAGTCATTCCATATGTATTATACATGAGTTACTATATAGTAATGTATGAGAAGTGCCACTTTCGATATCATGGACTTTGTTAACAGGTAGTGAAAGGAGGAGCTGCAGACCTAGCTGGATTGAAGGATGAAGACGTGGTGGTGGAGGTTAATGGCGTGAATGTGGAGCAGAGCACACACGAGGAGGCGGTGCAACTGATCCGCAGCAGTGGCGAGACCCTGTACCTTCTGGTAGCAGATAGGGAGGCCTATGATCACTTCAAAGCTAAGGGAGTTGCAATCACAGCTGACCTAGCTATAGAGCAAACAGCTGTTCAGCCTCAGGAAAGGGTGAGCAGTACTTAACGGCTTACTAAGCAAAACAATTCTGTACCACTCACAAAAAGTATATTCTACCATTTGACCATGGTTTCTTGTTCTTTGCTTTAGACTCCCTCTGTATCGTCTTCATCCTCATCGTCCTCAGAAGACAGTTTGGATGAGAAGCTTTGAGAAGGCACATCTGTCCAGCTACCGGATTGTATTTATATGTCAGTTCACACTATGATATGAATTGCCTTTAATAGGCTGTCAGTAATTGGCCTTAGACACGCTTGAATGGGAAGCAGTCCTTCTCCTCACACGTAATGAGTGAACTGTTGATACTGATAAATAATAAAGGAGCAGCAAGCGTTTTACCGTAAATAAGGACTGGATTTGATATGATGACATTTCCCTAGTGCTGTCAAAAAATTAAACATTTAATTTTGTTAATTGCACCGGCTTCGTCTCGGAAAGCACAGAGTGCAGGCGCGAGTGTGTCCCAGACAGAACAGCAGTCCATCACAGGGCTGGCAGAGATCTTTTGGGGTATGAGTCCCTGTTCAGGTCCTCCTGCCCTCAGGTACAATCAGTCGTGTCTGTTAGGGGTGTGCGATATGTATCATCTACGATAATATCTTAATGGTTCTAACGATGTGCAAGCAGAAACTATCGAGTATTTCACTCACTTTTGCAAAAAACAGTCAAAAACACGCCTCAAGAGTTCAAGTATTCACCGACTCGTGTAGCCAGGTAGGATAGGCTACTGCATGTGCACTGAGTGCATCTAAAAGCCTTTGATTGAAGTTAAAAATGAGTGACCAAACACCTCGCAGTCTACATCGTAAGATTTCATTCTCACTCGCTTGGAATTGGTTTAGCTTTGAAAAGACAGACGCTGCAATCTGCAAACTTTGTCGGAAATCGGTTGCCATTAAACATAGCTCACTTCAACAACGAAATTATGTCACAATCTGGGAACTAACCACCGCCAGGGCCAAGGTACCAGCACAAAAACACACTCTGCAAACCTTAGCAGACATCTTCTGCAAAAAAGTACCTTACAACAAGAAATCGTTATCGATAAAATAGCAGAAAATATCACGATTTTTTTTTTACAATATTGCACACCCCTAGTGTCTGTATGAGACATCCAACCTGGCTTTAAGGAATCGCTGGGAGTCGAACCCTGGGTCCTATACGTGAAGGTGCCTGCTAAAAAGTGATTAATGCGATTGAAATAATTATTGCCATTAACAATATTTTGAACAGCTTCATTTTGACAGTCATAATTTTTATACATGCACACCTGGATGCATTTGATATTGACCAACCAATCTTATATGTGAACAAAGGGCACAGAAATTAATTACTGGTGTTTTAAAGCCCATCTAACTTTCACATGGATATTTCAATAGTCGAAATAACTGGCTGGCTGACATCAATTTAAGTTTCTGTCAATTTTGATTTTAATGGCTGTGGCTCAAAATGTTATACCAAATGGGCTGAATATGTCCATTTTTGCACCACTCCTCCCATATTACTATGTTTATTTCATACTGTAAACATAGAAATTGAGCACTATCTAGTTAAAGCTGCTTACGCATAGCCGTATGCACAATATACTGGTGTTACACAAGCAAATTATATTTGCATCTGCAAGAAATACAGGCCAATTGTCATCACGCAGGCTTCCATCACTACTGAGGAGGTGACGGTAAAAATGTTAATCATTTACCTGTAACTGATTTGAAAATCTAGCCAAGATTCAAGGATATCAAATCTGAAAGGCATTGTTTCTGTTTTCTCAGAATAGAATGGCTGGATAATGACAATAAACTGCAATTAAACATTCACATACTCAGTCTGTGTCATTGTGGAAAATGAATTTTGTCCTAAGAATTTATTTATCGGTTGTAACCCTTCATAAGGACAAAGACAGAAGATCTCCATATGCAAGTGGATGTGAAATACCGTACTAACTGGGAAAACAGTAGTGCTGACTGCATGTCCGGTCCAAATGTCAAGCTACAACTCAGACAAAATGTTTTCTCATTGTATTACAAAAAAACCAAAACAACCCCCTACTTATTTGTATTCCCATTTTGGCCAGGGGTGGATGAATCATCATAACTCAGTTGAATTGTCTACAGTGTTTCCTCAGTCACATGTATTGATGATGAGACTCAGAATAGAGAAATAAGGTAGCACCAAACCAATTACATCAGTGAGGAGCTTATGAACTTAAATATGTACGAAAGGTTATTTTTCAGGAGCAAAAGCCAATGGTGGCAGTATTTTTCACTGACTGATGGACTGAAGACAGTGAGTAACCACCAAATCATTTATATTTAGCTTATACTATTATCCAAAGTGGCATACATGTATGCTGAGTAGGTAAGAATTGAGGATCTTGCTCAAGAGTCCAACAATGGCAGCTGGACAGAGCCAGGATTTAAACGTACAGCCTTCCAATTAGTAGCTCAAAGCCTTATCCAATGAGCCACCCTCTGCATATCAGCCTACTGAATCACGTTCTAGGAAATGTCAAATACTTTGGCCTACATTCAATATTGTGCAAAAATTTTAGGCCACCATTCGATTAGATATTGCATTGCAATGGTATAGTGAGCATATATAATTATTTCTCAGTCTCTTATCAGAATACAACAAGAAAATACAAGAATTTTGTATGCAGTATTAAAAATACTAAAAAAGAATAATTCTACAGGCTACAGTGGCAAGTATTTAGTATGACCTCCCCTTGAGCAACTGGTAGCTTCATCAGCATGCCTTCTACAGGAATGGTCTTTTGGAAGGGTAGCAGCCAAGAAACCACTTTTTTGTAAGGGAAACATGGTGGTAATGCTAAGATATGCTGAAGCTCACAAAGAATGAAGTAAAGATTAGTGGAAAAGAGTATTACAGAGTGATGAATCCGAGTTTCAAATGTTTGGGTCCAATCACCAGCGATATGTTATACATGGTCATTATACCACTGCTAAAACAACAAATCTAATGGTGGCCTAAGACTTTTGCACAGTACTGTACATAATCTGCTTGTCCATGGTCTAATGATTTGTCCACCCCTATAGGCCAATCAATTCTACTATAATTTCTTCTAGACTCAACAACCAGCATCCCATTGTTTTTGTACCCAACCAACCGCATCTCTGAGCCCTTCCTGATTCAGGAGGGTCAGTCCAAAGCGTGCTGAAAGAGGCCCTCAGAAATGTTGCTTTCAAATAAAGTGAAAGACTTCAGTCCATCTCCCGCTCATAAGGTCGTTCAGTAGGTCAGAGGGACATGTGCTTTTCAGGCGCCTGCTTGTGTGCAAGGTAGAGGAACAGAATGCTGGAGAGGGCACTGACGAGGAAGATCACATCAAACCATCGATGGTAGAAGTTGAACTGCAGCTCCCCCAGCACCTCGGTGACAATGGTTCGATACTCCAGGGGCATGCTCATGCGCATGAGCAACACAGAAGACACAAAATACATCCCCTACAAACACAAGCAGCATCATGTTACCAAGTCTTCATTTAATGCATACGCAACACAACAAAACAACGTCTTCTGCCATGTCATACACATTTTACCATGATCTGGGCCAGGACCAGCACAATGACGTTAGATGACTTGCTGCTAGAGATTGCGTAGAAAAACTGAAAACAAAAGAGATGAACAACTGTTCAATGTCCATAGAGTGTACACATGGACAAATGCAGCATAAACAGCTCTGAGATGGGTGCACATGTAAAAAGCAGTATCAATAAATGAGATACAATACTTGGGACATGCAGCGGTCTAATAAGCTGTCGTAGTAAGTGCTGAATGTAGGCCTGGTAATCAAAATTGCAAAATTGATAACTTTTTCATAGTTTTTTCCTGGGCAGGGTTGCAGGCTCTCTGGAGAACACAGGGCACAGGTGCAAATATGCCCTGAAAGGGATGCCAGTCAAATCAGATTTATTTATACTCATTGCCAAAAATAATAACGCACCAAAGAGGAGTGGTTGAATTCGAATTCACTTGTGTGAATGTAATAATGATATATGCAAGTGATTACAATACTACAGTGAAAGCATAAGTTTATTGGGGACTACTGTACAACTGAAAGGAGGCTGGAGTACCCTGTTGGGTAGCCTCTAGCCTGAATACAATATGAGATATGGCTGTTCCATATGGTATCTTGTGGCATATTTGCCCACAGATGTTCCAGCTGGGCATGTAGATCTTGCACACTCATAGGCTGCCAAAACTGACATCCCAGCTGTTCCCATAAATGCTTGCGGGGCAATAAATCTGGCAACCAGGCAGGCTAAGGAAGTGTTGCAGTCTGGGGGAGACATTTCTGGGAAATCCTGCTGAAAAATGACAGTTGGAAGCCCTGACATGAGAGGCAACACATTTGGCTGCAGGATGTCCTGCACATATCACTGATCTGTTAGTGTCCCTCGTATCACTACTAGGGGTGACGGACTGTCGTATGTGATGGGTCCACAAATCATCACACCGGCAGCTGGGCCAGTGTGTCGCTCCACAGCAAGCCTGAGCAGAGACAGGGACTGTGGGAGCTGCTTGTGCTTGTCGGTGGATCAGGCCTCTACTGGTGGTCTGTCTGGGCCGTCCACTGCTCCCAATACCTTCTAACAGCTAGGTCAGAACAGCCTAGATGGTGGGCAGTTCTTCAAAACGTCCATCCTGCTTCTCTCAGCCCAATGATACGCCCCTCTCAAAGTCTGTCAACTGGGCAAAATGTCTTTGAGTCCATCATAGAGACATGTCTAGCTGTCAACAATCTCTCAACAAGAGGTACACTAGCCAAAAGTAGCTTCTGAGAGACTTTTTATAAGACAGTGGGGGACGCAATTGTATGCCTTTTTGTGGCAAGACCCAGTGTCTAATCAGACCACACCTGTAATCAGTTACAAATCTGCCTGAGACATAACTGCATGCCAGGTTTTGCAGCAATCTGGCATTTCTATCTGAAGATGACCTAAGAGTGACAGTCTTAGTGATTTTTGCAGAGCAAATGTTCAGGTTTTCGTTTTTTTCCAGGGAGCTGATTAAGTTTTAAAGCCATTTTATGCAGAGTAGCAATTTTGTGAAAATACTGTATGTTGAAAGCAATGAATGATATTACCCAATAAAACATAAGATACATAATGCACGTCACTTGTGATAATTCCACTGTAAAAGTGAATAGTCACTTTTTGTTTTGCTCAATATGAAGTTGCAGTTTTGTATGAATTATAATGTTATACAATTATATGAGTTATAATGTTTTGGAAGCAAAATATCTGTACGTGTGTCTCGGAGGAAGGGGGCTTGAAAATATTCTTGTCTACCAAAGATCATCTTAGACCAGCATCGTAGACCGCTGTACCACCCAAGCATCTGTGCACCCAGTTAGTGATCTAACATAACTCAAGTGCCTGGGCACCCAGTTTGTGCACTAATACAATAACACTGACATGAATTATGTCGTGCCAAAGGTGGAATCCTTCACATGATTGGTGTTGTAAGACTACACAAGGCATAATCAAAGCATAAGGAATGTAATGGCTGAATCAATACTCAAACAGGCTGAATCAATACCACAAACATTTGACAGTAATTATAAACACAAATTTACCTTAGTGAGCGTGATTAACAGGCCACGAATGGAGGTGACAATAATGATTCCCACCAGGATGAAAGAAATGTGCTGAGACCAGAACTTCACCTGTGAATATACAGTTGGAAGACTCAATGTTGTTTCAGTGATTTTTGTACATTGTGTGACTGTGCATGACTTAGTCCAGAAACAAGCAGAGCTTACACATCATGGCTATAATCCTCCATGGCAAAGTCAGCCAGGAAAAATGAAAGTTAAAACCTTCCACATTTAGATTATGCTCCATAATGTAGTTACTAGCTAAGCTTGTGTTGACCTATTTCACATTCAACAGGACTGTCGTGGTATGCTTAACTGGTGCCGGTTTATGGAATGCCACTTCCAAGAAGAACCCAGCCTCTCACCCTCACAGATTTACTGTTTGAAAGCTACCAAAATGAATACATCCAGACTAGCTGATGACTCCATTTATTGAGGTTGCTTAATAAGATTTTTAAAGTTGGTAATATTTTAGTCAAAACTCTAATCTGATTTGTGAACCTCTTTTATGAACATTTTTTGATTCTTGCTCAAAACATACAGTAGTACACTGCTATTTTAACTCCCACTATCCAATTGTCCATTACAGCTACACATTAACCTGCAAGTCGAGCCACTAGATCTTGCTAATGAAATTGGTTCTCAAAATTCAATCTGAGTAATCAAATTCCATGTCGAGTAAATATATACTGGCATCGTGTAGTGTCTTGCCTCTGCTTACCTCTAGCATCTATCCTCCCCTCACCTCTAATCGGTGAATAATCTAAACTTTTACTTGGTTTAGGGGTTAAGTACAAAATGTTGGTTGATAATTTTCCATTGCAGCATCTAGTACTAGAAGAAATAAGCTGTGAACCAGAAGGGCACATTTTGTCCATTTTATTCAAGCTCTTGCACACCAGTTAAGCAGTAAACCTGGGAATTGACTGCAGACACGCAGATACAAGAACAATATTCTTGAGACATTGGTCATTGACCAAAATGGTCGTTGACAAGACGTTACCGAGGCACGTTGTCCTTTTTATGCCAGTGTAATGTAAATATAAAGGGTATTTTCACAAGGAAACTGTGTGCAAATGATACGTAAATGCATCGGAGGCACCGCTGAAAACACGAGTGGAATCCTACCATCTAGAAAGCATCCCTAATGCCACCGCATATTTAATTTAAGGAAATTCACAATAACGTATGGTTACAACTTTGTCTAGGGGAAAGCTGTAACAAGAGGATGAATGAGGATGAATGACCTGCAGAGAGCTGGGACCAAAGTAACAAGGCTACCACACTAGACCAAGAGAGACTCGGATCCTGCAGTGCCAGGCGTGCCCCCCTGCTTAAGCCAGTACATGTCCAGGCCCGTCTGAAGTTTGCCAGAGAGCATATGGGTGATCCAGAAGAGGATTGGGAGAATATCATGTGGTCAGATGAAACCAAAATAGAACTTTTTGGTAAAAACTGGAATGCTGAGCTTCATCCCAAGAACACCATACCTACTGTGAAGCATGGGGGTGGAAACATCATGCTTTGCATAGGGGACAGGACGACTGATCCGTGTTAAGGGAAGAATGAACAGGGCCATGTATCGTGAGATATTAAGCCAAAACCTCCTTCCATCAGTGAGAGCATTGTAGATGGAACATGGCTGGGTCTTCCAGCATGACAATGATCCCAAACACACCACTCGGGCAACGAAGGAGTGGCTCCGTAAAAAGCATTCAAGGTCCTGGAGTGGCCTAGCCAGTCTCCAGACCTCAACCCCATAGAAAAAAAATTTTGTGGAGGGAGTTTGAAAGGTCCGTGTTGCCGCCCCCCAAAACATCACTGCTCTAGAGGAGATCTTGCATGGAAAATGGGCCAAAAATACCAGCTTACAGTGTGTGCAAAAACTGGTGAAGACTTACAGGGAAACGTCTGAACCTCTGTGATTGCCAACAAAGGTTATGTTACAAAGTATTGAGTTGAACCAGAATTTATTGAACCAAATACTGTATTTTCCACCATAATTTTACAATTAAATTATTTAAAAATCCTACAATGGTGATTTTCCTGGATTTTTTTTCTCATGTTGTCTCTCATAGTTGAAGTGTACCTAATGATGAAATTACAAGACCTCTCTCGTCTTTCTCAGTTGGGGAGAACTTCCAACAATCAGTGGCTGGACTAATAACTTTTTTTTGCTATGTGAACGGTATTGTTGATTGATGGTCGTTAAATGGCTCATTACCTGAACAAGAATAACACGGCAAGCCAGGGCGGGGGCCAATGAGAAAGTCTCTAACACCACAATATATCATTGTAAGTAGGTATGGGTGATTAATATTTTTGGAACGAGCTAAAGATTTTCCTTTAAGAAATAATAAAAAAAACAAAACCTTCCACTATAAACAAAATATTTCAATATCTGAAGACATTTTTGGGAACGGGGTTACTCTTCAGGTAGCGTTTTAACGCGAGAGGCAAAGGAACCAGAGTAGGGGGACTAAAGGTAACGAGCTAAGAGGAAGAAGCGAAGTGAGAGAGTAACTAGGTAATAGTAAAGTACAGTTTAAGAGTAGTAACAGAGTAATAGTATAGTACGTTAATAGTAAAGTAAGAAGTAAAGATAGCAAGGGGAGTAAATATAATATTGTACAACTTCTTAACCTTTGCATGCTAAAGGCACTGTGCCTTACATCAGCTATATGCTACAGAAAAATAACAATTCCAATTTATAGCAACTACAAACATTAATAGCACAGATCCATACATCCCATCAGTAGTGTAGTGGAGGGGACACTGTTAAAATATTTTGCTTCAGAAATCATAACTTGCAGATAAAGTCAAGGTAATTTTCTAAATATGTCTGTTTTATAATTAACACACATTTGCCTGCAAAGCCTTCCATTTAGAAAAGATCAGGCCCAATGATTATCCACCCTGATCAGTGAGTAACTTTATTAATTTCTTTTTCTTTTACTTTCCCTTTTTTGAGATTTTCTGAGACTGAGATTTTTTTTGAGGAAATGTGCTACCTCTGCCAAATCTGAGTTGCACTTTCCCACCTTTGTACAAGCGCCGCCTTGATTGACGGATGGGTCTGCTATTAAGGTGGTGGCTATTAAGGACCCTCCCTTCCTCAGACATCTGTCTATGTGTGGCACCTGGCCAGAGGTATACATAATACATGCTAGCATAACCCGAGTGCTGTTTATTTCCAATGCAATTCAAAATATGTTATTCAAACATTCCATTCTTTCATTTCGTGTTATGCATGTAGGGGGTTTGTATTGGTTTCAAATATAATAATCAGATCATCACGGTTTTAACAGCAAAACTAAGAGTTTAATACATATATAGTACTGTGCAACAAAATGACAGCTGTGGTGAAGAATATGAGAAATTGTAGTTCTAAGCTTATATTTGATTAATGAATATCTAGAGATAACTATGATGGAGGAATCAGCAGACTAATGAGTAACCACAGCA
This sequence comes from Ancistrus triradiatus, assembly GCA_025084515.1. Classification (NCBI taxonomy): domain Eukaryota; kingdom Metazoa; phylum Chordata; class Actinopteri; order Siluriformes; family Loricariidae; genus Ancistrus; species Ancistrus triradiatus. The sequence continues at coordinate 7,732 of JAJAGP010002642.1, read as the reverse complement.
GGCTACTCGAAGATTGCTCACCTTTGTTCTTAGGGTCATTTAACACATGACAGCATTCCATAGCTGTCCTTCCATACCATTCCTTAGTATTCAATGTGTGTGTAGGTGGCTTACATCAAACTGGATGCCCAAATAGTTGACTGTGATCTCAATCCCTCTCGTGACTGGATCAGTCTTCCCCACGCGGTCAAACACTATATTGATCGTAGCCTAGAACAAACACACTGGTTTATTGTATTAATATATAGTGCAGCCTGAAAACAAAACTTCAAACTTTATTTATTTTTATTGCAGAGCTGTTCAAATTCAGTCAAATTTCATGGTGGCTGTGGGTGTACTGCGCTGATTTCTGAGTGAGGGTGTTTTGGTTTTGTCAATATTGTGGATCGGTTCAGGGGGTATGTTTAGTCAAAATTACACATATTACACACATAGACAGAGATTTATTGCTAATTACAAGAAACAATTTTTATTTTTGTGTTTTAAATGGACACTGCCTGGCCCAAAAAAGGTCACCACCTGGATTTAACTAAGCAAATAGTTAAAAAAAAGCCTCCCATCAGATAATTACTGCATTGGTGATTATGTTTTAGCTGACAACAAGTTATTTAACCCTAAGTGATGCAGTGAGTAGCTTCTCATTTGTTAAACAACCATGTCCAAAGAAAAGATGTTAATCTGTGTGCTGGAGAAGACTTTGCACAGTGGTCCAAATCTCCCATCATCAATACAAGATCTTGGGGGAAAAATAATGCAACTCTGGACAAAAATAAATGTGACATTGCAGAAGCAGTTCTGTCCTGAGTTGCATTAATTTTTCTTGTAGATCTTGTATTGATGATGGGAGATTTGGACCACTGCACAAAGTCTTCTCCAGCACATCCCAAAGATTCTCAATGGGGTTCAGGTCTGGACTCTGTGGTGGCCAATCCATGTGTGAAAATGATGTCTCATGCTCCCTGAACCACTCTTTCACAATTTGACCCTTCTGAAACAGATTGTTTAACAAATGAGAAGCTACTCACTATATCAGTTAGGGTTAAATAACTTGTTGCCAGATGAAACATAATCACCAATGCACTAATTATCCAATGGGAGGCTCTTTTTTAACTATTTACCTATTTGCTTAGTTAAATCCAGGTGGTGACCTTTTTTTAGCCAGGCAGAGTAAGGTACATCATCTGAACTGGATTGTTTTGACATTCTATGGACACAGGTGTTGCGTCCTCTGTGGGAAAAGGCATTGTTAAATCATACCTATCAATAAGTCAACAATTTACTCTGAGGTAGGTGTGGCGCTTTCATATTAATATGCATTTCTGAATTAATAATACATTGTAAGAACATTATCTAGGGTATCACAATGCAGAGGTCAATGGTATTAAGCATGTAAGTTAAGCTTAAGGTCATTTGTAAATTTAAGTAGCTATAAAAAAAATATAAAAAAATGTTTGAGTAACACCAGTTCAAGCTAAAATCATTATACAATGACAGTACTGTGCAAATGTCTTAGACATTCTATATTTTAAAATGAGTTTTAGTGGTTACTGCACTTTGTAGTTCTAAATTATAGACTGTCGTCCATCTGTTTCTCTACATACTTTATTATTCCCCCATACTCTGTTCTCTAATGGTCAGGACCACAGAGGACCACCACAGATCAGCACTATTTGGGGGGTGATGATTCTCAGCACTGCAGTAACCCTAATGTTGTGGTGGTGTGGTAGTGCGTGTTGACTGGATCAGACACAGCAGCGCTGCTGGAGTTTTAAATCACTGTTCACTCACTGTGATTCACATTCACATATTGCTCCACTTTGTAGATGTAAAGTCAGAGACAGTAGCTCATCTGTTGTTGTACAGTTTGTGTTAGTCATCCTCTAATACAGTGCTCACAGGACGCTGCCTACATTATGATGGTGGCTGGACATTTTTGGCTCACGGACTATTTTCCGTCCAGCAGTGACACTGAGGTCGTTTAAAACTCCAGCAGCACTGCTGTGTCTGATCCATGCTTACCAGCATTTGTGTAAGGCTAGTGAGATTGTTGTCATAACCAATCTCAACCATAAAGATTTGGATTCATGGTTTCCTGGTAGCTTCTCTGACCAATATCCTCCTGGTTTGGTGATCTAATTTGCATCTGGTTGGCTTTATATGATGATTTTCCATATAATATTGTTTGTTGGTTATTTTGCTGTATGCACTGTAATATGTATGCAACTCTACACATTAAATAATTACCATGAATATCTTCCACACACAGTAGATGGAGAAGAAATAACCCAAAAAGTTGAAGTACTTCCCTTGAAACGTCTTGGAGTACTCTATCCGTTCCTGATGGCAAACAGAATAAAGTCAATTTTGGAGGAGTAGAAATGTCAAAGAACAAGATCATTCCAGTGTGGTGAACCATTACTACTATGTTCTACCAACTTAATCTGTTGGATGCGGCTCTGTTCTTTTCAGGTATGATTGCTGCCGTGTCTAATCTATTTATGCGGTGTGGTTGGTTTGTATGTAACATTCATGTTGGGCGGTACGCATTGTCGGTGGGTAGGAGATGTGAGAGAAACTCTAACAAAGTCAACCACAAAATTATTCCTGCAACTATCTATTGTAAACATTGATTACTCACTGCTATTCAGTTGTTGAAAAACCATGTCTCTGCCTTGTCGTCTATCCATATTTTTCTCCTCTGCTTAAGATTTACATTTACAGCATTTAGCAGACGCCCTTATCCAGGGCGACTTACAATTTACAATCTTACAATCCAAGCAATTATGGGTTAAGGTCCTTGCTCAAGGACCCAACAGTGGGAGCTTGGCAGATGGGATTTGAACCCTGGACCTTCTGCTCCATAATCCAGTACCTTACCCGCCAGGCTACCACAGCCCGAGAGAACTTGTAAGACTCCTAAAAATCCTCCTCCCTACTCCTAACAGTTTTCACCTTAGGAGCTCTTTTAGGGGTTAAGATGCTTTATGAATAAACTTTTATCTTACTAGGGATCTTTTCTTAAAAATTGGTCACTAGGAGCTATTCTTAGCCTAAGAATCTTTATGAATAGGCCCCAGAACTCGGTTTACTCAACCTATGATGGAAGGGTAGTTGTGGGACACTAAAAATATTGTTATTGTTAGTACAATGCGATCATGGATGTATTTGTACTTATATCAAAATTTTCAGTGAAACAATTTGCAAACTAAGAATATAGCATATAACGAAGCAGACAGCATAAGTACAGTGGTGAAGGTTTGTGAACCCTTTAGAATTTTCTAGATTTCTCAATAAATATGATCTATCAGTTAATGACTGATATCATAAATAACGTCTGATCTTCCTGGTGTCTCATTCAGTTTAATGGTCCACTGTTGCCAATTGCATATGTGGAGTCTCCATACAGGCATCTCTGAGGTGATGGGCTATTGTATTTAAGAGATGTACCACCCAAGCACCCCATATTGCTCGGGATTTTAATGACAGAATTTTGTTGTGTCTAACACAGTGGCAATAACCTTTAAATATTTAAAACTTTTACTCAGTTTCCCAGTGTTGGGAAACTGACCTTTCCTTTAAACAGTCATTTTACGAATGCCCGTCTCCAGAATCTGATAAAAAACATAAACCTTCCACAGAATTTTGCGATATGCAGTATGATACTCTCCTGCACTTTCCTGTGCTAAATGAGGAAATTGTCAGTGTGTGTGATGTCATGTGCGGGGAAATGTAATGAAAAACATCCGTGGTCGCAACACTAATCGTTCTTGTCTTTCACTTTCAATATACTATTCAATAAATGACGAGATATCCAATACTTGATTATAAAATAAGCTTTATGTTAATGATTTTGCCCAACTGTAGATTAATGTAAGTGTTTAAAGTACGCAACACTATCATATAAACAGCATATGTATATGATACACTGCCTGGCCAATAAAAGGTTACACACTCTCATATTTGGTTGGACCGCCTTTAACTTTGATTATGGCACGCATTCGCTGTGGCATCATTTCCACAAGCTTCTGCAGTGTCACAACATTTCTGTCTGTCCAAAGTTGCATTAATTTTTTCCAAATATGTTGTACTGATGATGGGAGATTTGGACCACTGCACAAAGTCTTCTCCAGCACATTCCAAAGATTCTCAATGGGGTTCACATCTGGACTCTGTGGTGGCCAATCCATGTGTGAAAACAATGTCTCATGCTCCCTGAACCACTCTTTCACTCTGTGACCCTTCTGAAACAGATTAACATCTTTTCCATGACCACAGGATGTGTCTTTCGACATGGTTGTTTAACAAATAAGCAGCTGCTCACTGCATCAGTTAGGGTTAAGGAATCACCAATGCAGTAATTATCCGATGTGACTCTTTTTTTAACTATTTAACTATTTGCTTAGTTAAATCCAGGTGGTGACCTTTTTTTGGCCAGGCAGTGTACAGTATATAACTGCTTGGTTTATGACGGATTTGTCGGAATGTATCCCTATTGTAAGTCTGGGACTACCTGTACATGATAAGGAATCTTTCTTATAAACTGTTAAGTGTGGTCTAGGATATGAAGCTGTATGCTTGTTTTTCCTTTAAGCTCCCTTGGAAATTTGTTTGGATCCATAGCAAACCAGACTCTACGAAGGTCATTTAAATAAAATCTGGTTCCTTTGAATATTTACATACCCTAAAATGTGTAGGTTATGAAGCATTAATGGGAGGCTATCAATAACTTACAAGACCTATTTAACTTAACTGGAGTTGATTTTTTACTTAAACAGGCTTGAAATGAACTGTACATCTGCATGCACTCTATAGAAAATATTAAACTGCACCCAGACACACCATGCAGACATATTACTACAACAACTACAAGCACTACAAGTATGGTTTTACTGCACCTTGGTCGCCTGCAGGTCCACTGTTTCCAGGAAGAGCTGCCTACTGAGCTCCTCCAGAGCATCGACTTCCTGCTGGATAAGAGACAGGTCTGCAGTTCCAACGTCAAGGAAGCTCATATCAGACTTAGCATTTGCGTCCTTTAGCACTGACATTAATAGTGCCTGATGAATACAAGTGAATCTAGCTATAAAGTGGGCAATATACAGACAATAGCACAACAAAAAGGTTGCAACATAAAGGAAAGTTTAAACGTGCCTTAAGTTAAATTCCTTACACATGCACACACATTTTAAAAAAAGGATACTCTCACTGCCTGATGTAGACGAGGTGACACTCTTGATCATCCCCCACAATCCAGTCTGTTTGTTCTGATCTTCTCCTCGCTGGTACATCTGTCTCCTTGTCATTGCAATTCTATACAAAGAGGAATATCAGATGAAGTGAACAGAGAAAACTGGCGTGGACTGCCAAGATACTAGAATAGTGTTATTTAATAAAAGCTGAGGTGTGTTAGAAAGAAGAGAGCAGTACATTTCTACCAGGCTGACAGAAGCACAATGTTAATAGTTTGTGTTTAAATGTTACTCCTTTTGACTAGTGTTGTAGTCAAGACCGCTAGAGCCGAGTCTCAGTCAAGACCAAGACCAGGAGACATCGAGTCACAATGTCCAGAGATGATAGTAAAGAAAAACACAAAACTTTGGTTTTGGCCAAGGATTTTTATTTTGGTGCAATACTAAAACTGACTTTAAAAATGCATAACGTAAATAAAATTAAATAAGTGCATCGAGATTAAAGTAAAAACAGATATGTAGCAAAAACAAATCACAAGTTTAAACTTAAACTGAAAGTTTAATTGAGAAGGTACTTTTTGGGCAGATGGATAAATGTCTAATGTCTGATTTAGCCTGGCACACCAAAATCCTGCCCCCTTCTGCACACAGCTCAGGTTTCCAAACACCTAAAGTCTAAAGATTAGCATTCATTCTGAGTGAAAGGGAATTCAGCATTGTTGAACTCTAGAACCCCAGCTTTAAAAAATCTGCCCATATATCTTACCGTTTCTTCTTGCTGACAATCATGTCCATGGTCTGAAGCAGCCTTCTTTCCAAGGCCAGAATGTCACTGTCTGTTACATTCCTGTAAGAAGAAAACAGAACACATAGCACAGAAAATGAATGTCTGCATGTTTATGGGCTATTATATGATGCTCATAACTTCATGACACTATCTCCAGATCAGAGAGAGGAGTTGGAGCACCAACAGTGTACATTTTTAGATGTTTTTTGCCCCGCTAGAACATTACAGCCAAAGAACCTTCCTAGGGACAATGGTTTGGAGCCAACCATGCCGGTTACTAGAACCCAAAAAACAGGTGGTCTGAGACTGACTCAAATCCATGTTCAACATGGGGGTACTCAAGGAATCCCACAGTGATTGGTACAGCCTGGTGGTTTTGGCTCCCAAGGCCAGTACCAAAATCCGCTTGTATGGGGATTTTAGAAAAGTCAACGCAATGTTTTAGAACCTTTCAGAATGCTTTCAATATCTGGAGTGACCCCCTTGTTTAGCAATAACTGCTGCTAAATTACATACTGCTAAATGGACTGCTAAAAGGACTTTGATCATGGACAGAGGTCCTGACATTTTCTGCAGAATTTGCTGCTATTCAGAATTCAATGTTCCATCGATGATGGCCAGCTGTCCTGCCCCAGGAACAGTAAAACAGGCCCATACCGTACCAATACCACCACCATGTTTCACAGATGTGATAAGGTTCTTCTGTTGGAATGCAGTGTTTTCCTTTCTCCAGACATAACACTTCTCATTTCAAATAAACAGATCTATTTTGGCTTGGGCAGGGTGATGTTGGTCTTTAATCACCTCCATTTTTACCGTCTGACTCTGGATTGGTGGAGTCAAAACTCATTAGTATCATTTTGTAACCTTCCCAGCCTGTTGCGCAAAAACAACTCTTTTTCTGAGGTCCACAGAAATCTGCCTTGTTCATGACATGATACACTTTCAAAAACAGGACGGCCAATCACCCCAATTAGATCATATTCCTTAAGAAGTAAATGACTGGGGATGCACCGATACTACTTTTTTCCTTCCGATACGATACCTGAAATTAAAGTATCGTCCGATACTGAGTACCGACACCAACTCTATCTAACGTAACTACTCGAAAGGTGCCTATGAATCATGATATTTATAGCATTACACATTTCATAGATTGCCTTTATTTTGGTTAAACCAATGTTCTGTATCCCAAATAAGATATAATAAGCTTGAAATAAGAGTATTTACTGTTTGAGTTTGAAAAGTTTTAGACCCATAAAAAACTTAATTTGTTATAGTGCAGTAACAAGCACAAATAGGGAAGCATAATCATACAAAACTTTTCAAACGTTGATTTAGTTTTGTAGTATTTAGTCAGCCACTGATTGTGCAAGTTCTCCTACTTAAAAAGATGAAAGAGGTCTGTAATTTTCATCATAGGTACACTTCAACTATGAGAGACAAAATGAGAAAAAAAAAATCCAGGAAATCACATTGTAGGATTTTTAAAGAATTTAATTGTAAATCATGGTGGAAAATAAGTATTTGGTCAATAAAAAAAGTTCAACTCTATACTTTGTAACATAACCTTTGTTGGCAATGACAGAGGTCAAATGTTTCCTGTAAGTCTTCACCAGGTTTGCACACACTGTAGCTGGTATTTTGGCCCATTCCTCCATGCAGATCTCCTCTAGAGCAGTGATGTTTTGGGGCAACACGGACTTTCAACTCCACAAATTTTCTATGGGGCTGAGGTCTGGAGACTGGCTAGGCC